>PVKN010030701.1:0-12590 GCA_004027915.1 Capromys pilorides
TCCTCCTCCTCCTCTTCCTCCTCTTCTTTTTTTGTGGGACCGGGGTTCAAACTCACAACCTTGCACTTGCCAGGCAGGCACTTGTTCCACAGAGCTATCTCCCCAGCCCCTTTCTTTTGTTTTGTTTGTTGTTTGAGATAGGGTCTCACTAGGAGACAGAGTATCCTACATTGGCCTCCAACTTGCTATGGAGCCCAGGCTGGTCTTGAACTCCTGGCGATCCTCCTGCCTCAGCCTGCTGAGAGCTGGGATCACAGGCATGGCCAGCACACCCAGCTCATACTCCATTCTCACTACTCAGGTCTCCACCTAGCAGTTGCTGCCCAGTGAGATAAACACACACGTGGGAAACTTTGCGCTGGCACTGATGGGCTTGGTGGCCCTGCGTGAGGGTTTTGGAGCTAGGTCACAGGTGCCGTGGTCTCCGCAGGTGTTTCCTTCCTTTGCAAAGGAGCCCCACCTGTTGGGTCCTGTGCTCCCAGTCACCTGCTTATGAGGCAGCAGGGGGACTCCCAGGTGCTTGTTGAAGTGGTGCCCTGCGCTGACAGCTGCTCGTTCCCATGGAGACCGAGGCCTCCTCAGCTCAGAGTTCTCCAAACCCCTGCTACCTTCCCACTTGTCCTGCTGTGCACAGCCTGTGGGCTCTGGACACCCCTAGGAGCCCTGCGCACTCGTCTGTGGGATCTGGGGGGGACGCGGGGCTGACAGACCGGCCTGCATCCCCTCCTGTTTGCCTCCCTGCCAGGCCTTTCCTTCCCAGTTAGCTGTGGGTCCCAGGCTGCATCCTCAGCCACCCAATGCTTGGGCTGATGGCTGGGTCCACCCGCAACACCACGCTCTTCTGTTCCTGCCACCCGCTTCCTGGGCGTCCCTGCTGCCTCCAGCTGTCCTTCTGTCCTTTCATGTGCTCTGTCCTTGTGCCATGCCTGAGGGGCCTTGGTGCCCTCTGTGCTGGGTCCCTGCTATCTCTCTCATTCTCCACCCCCCACACCATGCCACTGTCTTCCTAATCAGTGGGCGCAGGGGTTGCAGAAGCGACAGCTGAGACTGCATCACCGCCAGCTCCCCAGCCTTGCCGCCGCCATCCGATTCAGGTCTCCAGGCGCCTGCCCAGCAGCCACAGCCTGTTCCCGGGACAGCTACGAAGCACAGCCCTGTCCCGCCCGCCGGGTGACACTCACCCCCAGGTACTCTGCGGTCAGCAGCTTCTCGCCCGAGAGCTCCCCGAGCTGAGGCTGGATCAGCTCGTCCTTGTCCAGGTCTGCTTCCATGGTGTCCTGATCCTCCTGCTTTAAAGGGGACAAGGTAAGTGAGGGGCCTGCCACCTACCATGCCCTTCTGAAGGGCAGTGCTGTGACCCGGGAGGCTGCAGAGCCAGGAAGCCAGGGCCAGTGTGATGAGGCCATCAGCCGTCTCTCCTGTGCACGCACTGGGCCAGCGGCCACAGAGACTCAAGCACACACCCTGGCCCAAGGGGACTGGGAGGCTGGGTGACAGGTTGCTCCTTTAGGCACCGTGTGATCAAGAGAGAGCTGCAGTAGGAAGATAGTTCAGCGGTCCAAGTGCCTGCCTGGCAAGCAGAAGGACCTGAGTTTGATCGCTGACACCACACTCTACGCTGGCCCTCCACACCATGCCCGCCACTGAAACTGGGCGTGGTGGTGCACACGTGTACTCCCAGTGCTGGGGAGGCTGAGACAGGAGGATCACTACGAGTCTGAGCTGCATAGTGAGACCCTGTACCAAAGAAGGAAAGAAAGAAAGAAAGAAAGAAAGAAAGAAAGAAAGAAAGAAAGGGCCAGAGAGGTGGCTCAGTGGTCTAAAGCACCTCCCTAGGCAAGCTTAGGCAACCACAGGGACCACGGTTCAATCCACGGCACCACATGCTGCACCAGCCCCACTCCCAGGGCAGGCTGAGCCAGCCATGACATAAATAGAGTTGTTAAAAAAAAAAAAAAAGAAAAGAAATAAGATCTTTTGAAACAGAAAGAAAGGAAACAGCAAGGATGGATTATTAAAGACAGCTGCACCTGTAAGTACGACAACTTAGAAGAAAAGCAGCTATCAACCAGCCTCTCAGCGTGAGGCAGAACCGTATAGCCCTGTACTCATTAATAAAATCAAACTCTTTACTGTGCAAGTTCTTATAAAAGAAATCTTCAGGCCCATATGGTTTCTGAAGAAATCTGTGAGGCTTTCAAAGAGTAACTTCAATTCAACAAACAGAAGAGGAAGTGACGCTTCCCAATTTATCGGCTGGAGCTAGTTTTACGCTGGTACCAAAGCCAGATGAAGACAGAGCCCAAGACGGAAAACAGAAACATCCCCCACAGATGCACAGCAAAAGTCCTTCACAGACTATAGGATCCAGTAACATATGAGAAGAATTACACACCAAGACCAGGTGGGGTTTGTTCCTGTGAGGCAAGACTGGTTTGGTATTTAAAGCTTAAACCAGGTTTTGGGGTGCAATATCTGTAATCCCAGCAATCGGGGAGGCTGAGGCAGGAGGATCGCAGGTTGGAGCTTGGCTGGGGCATTAGCACCTCTGTCTCCAAAAAAACCAAAAAGTTTAAAAGGGCTGGGACATATGCCAGCGCAAAGGGCCTAGGTTCAATCTCCAGTACTGCAAGTACGTTTTTTACAGAGATAAAAACCAATAAATATGTAAAATGTAATCACTGTAAGCCACACTACTAACTAGTATAAGGGCAAAAACCCACAATCACACAGGTATTTATAAAAAAAAGAAAAGGTGGGGCCCGGGAGATAGCTCAGTGGCACAAGTGCCTGCCTGGCAAGTGCAAGGTCATGAGTTCGAACCCTGGTCCCGCAAAAAAACAAACAAACAAAAAAAAAAAACCACCAGGTGAAAAAAACTTAGTACCCAAAATGACAAGAACGGTCCCGAGAACAGGCATGGGTGTAGTTGATACAAAGCACTCACAGCAGATCTAGGCAGACATTATCCTTAGCTAAGACTCAGCTGCTTGGCCCCAGGTCAGCCTGGGGCCTGTGTTGGCGGTAAGCACCACTTCTCTGGGGACCAGCAGCTGAGAGGCCACCTTGGGGTGATGCTGCCCCAGAAGCTGCCTCTGGAGCACTTGCTGGGGTGCGGGCTCATTATGGAGCTGCGGAGGGCTGCACGCCCCTGTGGAGCTTGCCTGAGCGTGGATGCCTTTTATTGAACTGGTTCTCCTGGGTAAGGAGCAGGCCCAGAGAAGCAACCAGCCCATGGCTGACAGCCCAGCAGCCCAGCCTTCAGGCGAGGCAGCCCACCCTCCCCCATCCCCGCTGCCAGGGCTCCCCATCGCTGGCCTGCCTAGTCTTCTGGGCACCCACACTCCCTGGCACCTGCTATGACTGCCTGACGGCACAGGGAGAGAAGGGCCCCTCCATGGGGTCCCCCGCTCTGGCCTAAATGGAGAATCCACTCGGTCCCAGCCAGACTCAGGCCCTGCTGCGAGCTATGTTCCCGTCTCAGGCTTCCTAGCAAGGGTGGCTGCCAGGTGTTAGCAGCCCCACGTCCTGAAATCCCACTCAGAGTTCCCCAAGGGTAATGCTAGCTGGGGTCAGTGCTGGGCATGCATGCAAGACCCCCACCGCCCTTGGCTGGGAGTCGAGTTGACTAAAATAGCAACATCCCTGCAATCAGCGGCTGTGCGGCAGAGCAGAGCGCTGCTTCTTGGGAACAGGGCGGGGCAAGTGGCAGAGGGCGGTGGCTAGGGTTTCAGGGTCCCGGGGGAACCGGCCTCCGAGGCCCCGGCTGGAAACAGGCATGTGAATCACAGGTCCGCCCAGGTATTGGTGACAGGCCACTTCCCTGCCAGGAGGGAACGCGAGCTTCAGAGAAACACAACAAACTCCACATTCCACCTGAAGAGGCGGAGGCAGCAGCTGACCCAGCCAGGTATTTCTTGCCCTACAGCTGAGAACAGATGTAGGAGCCTTTCTTTCACTTGCAAGTCACCCGATGGGTCCTGAGGACCTGGACCGAGCAGGTGGCAAGAAATGCACTTGGATACCTACTTACTCACACTCAATTTTGTTTTCGATTAAAAAGTTTAAGCTTTTAGGGCTGATGCAATGGCTTAGCGGTTTAAAGCGCGTGCATCAGGAAGTTTAGGCCAAAGCGCAGGGACTGCGGCTCGATCCCAGGCCCCATGAGCTGTGCCGCCCCCCACCCCCCAGGGAAGGCTGAGCTGGCAATAACACAAACAAATATGTAATGTGGTTGAAGAAAATAAAATAAACTTAAAAAAAAAAAAAAAGTTTTCATTTTTTTTTTTTTTTTTTTTTTTTTTTGGTGGTACTGGGGATTGAACTCAGGACTTTGAGCTTGCCAGGCAGGTGTGTGGCGCTGTGCCTCTGAGCTATCTCCCCAGTAGCAGCTTCTTCTTCTTGTTTTTTTTAATTAAAAGTACTTGTCAAGCATAGTGGCACACTCCTGTAATCTCAGCATTTGTGAGGCTGAGGCAGGAGGACTGCCACGAGTTCAGGGCCAGCCTGGAATACATAGCAAACACAGCAAGACCTGGTCTCAAAAATATCAGACCAACCAAACAAAAAGAAGCCAGAGTCCCTTGAAGTCCCTTGGATTCCAGCACTTGGGGAACAGGAGCACAGGAAGGGCCTGGGGAAGCCAGAGGGCCCCTGAGGGGCCATGGGAACTGGAGGCACAGCGCCTGCAGGGAACCCTGGTTCTGCTTTCTGGGCTGGTGCCATGTGGACCCGGCAGGAGGCCATGTGAACTCTCCAAAAGGAGCAAACCTAGAGAGCCAGGAGGGCCCTGGAGGTTCCGGCTGGGGGGGGGGGGGGCTGTGGTGCAGGGTGACACCAGAAGTGCCGCCCAGACCCGCCACCAAGTGGACCTGATGCTGAGGCGCTCCTGTGTGTGGCTCATGAATGCCCAAAGAAACCGGCTGGCATTTAACAGTCTGCTCTGTGAAGCAAGAGGTGAACAAGGAAATGGTCATCGAATAAATGCCTCATTAGGGTGCGCCTGAAATGCCATTGTTGGCAGAATTTTACTAAAATTACTGGCCTTTATGTGCTTGGCAGGGTGCATCGGGTTACTTACAAGAGCTCAGTGATAACTGATTACTAAGGAATTGAGCATGGCTCATAAAAGGCACTTGAGCCGAGGCGAATGTCCACGTTCCCATACGAAGCTTCCCCGCGATCCTGTGACACCGTGTCATTCTTAACTGGACGCTTTCGATACATAATACTCTGGGCCAAGCAGCTTCCAAGCAACTGGCCTGAAAACAAAACGAAGGTTGACCGCTCGGTGCATTTGAAAACTCAGATCCTCAAAGATACAGGGCAGAGAGTGGGACGCATTTAAGTGGCTTCACAAGTGACAGACGAGTGAAAGTATCCAGTGTGCTGGCCACTTGGAATAATTATAAGACTTCTACGAGCAGTTTAAACCTGAGACAGCCTCTCAGAACATGGAATTGTAAACCTCACTCTTTGTGAAAATACAGAATCCCTGTGCATGGGGGAGCCAGGGTAGCCCGAGGTGAGCAGGAGGGCGGTGGGCTCCACGCTCTCTCCGTGGTGGCCCTGGCCATGTTGGCCAGGCTCCTGCCAAGTCTGTGCTCAAGCCAGGGGCCGTGGGGGGGTCCTGTCCACGTAGGCTGCTTTGCCCATCGTGTCTTTGCTCGGCAAGGGCGCCAGGCTCAAGTCAGCTGGCCTGAGAGCCGGGTCCTCCCCAGACTGCATGCTGGAAGCCAGAGCCTCCCCCTTCTGCCCTACTCCTTCCAATCTGCTGCTCTGGTGCTCACTTTGCTTGTTTAAGCTTTTTGAAAAGCCTAAGCAAACAGAGCAGGAAAGATGGAGATTATGGAGCATGGTGGCACATGCTTAGAATCCCAGCCCTTGGGAGGCTGAGGTAAGGGGATCACTAAGAGCTTGAGGCCAGTCTGAGCTAAGTAGCAAAACCCTCTCTCTGGAAAAGGGGGGGGGGGGAGATGATGGACAAGTTGCCTTGAGAAAAGCAGGGCTTAGCATATTTATTTTATTTTTTTATTTATGTATGTGGTACAGGGTCTCACTATGCAGCTCGGATTCCTAGTGATCCTCCTGCTTTCAGCCTCCCTAGTGCTGGGATTACAGGCGTGCGCCACCATGCCCAGATTTACCAGCATACTTAACTCATAGAATCAGAGGTGATTTGCAGGCCTAAAGGGACCTGAGTGAAGGTGGTTGAAGGCTCCTGTGCGGTCTGAGGAGGGGAAGCTGGCGCTGGGGCAGCTCCATGGACAGCTGAGCGCCAGAGGGCAAAAGGCCTTGGAGACACGGACGGGGCGTCCCCTCCCCATAAGAGAAGCCATTCACCCTGGGCTGGAAACAAGGCCCCTCCCAGGAGGGGATGTCCTCACCATCTGAGTGGGAAGGCCGGAAAGAAAGGAAAGCTGTTCTTCAGCCAGGCTGGTGGTGCAGCTGTAACCCCAGCTCTCTGAGAGGGCAGGAGGATGCCAATTTTAAGCCTTGCCTGGGCAAATTAGTGAGGTAGTGACATCCTGTCTGAAAATAAAATTAAACCGAAGGGCCACGGATGTACTCAGTGTGAAGGCCCCACTTCAGTCTCTAGTACTGCAACAAAACAAAACAATTCTCCAACAAATTTTGTAAGCTGTGAGGTTCTGAAATAATGCTTGATGAGCCTCAACATTCTCAGAGAAACAAACGAAACCAAACCTAACCAGGAAAAGCTCCACAGTGGCTGCTAATGGAAGCCAGCACAGGGCCAGCCACCTTGAACTAATGGGGGGCCCTCAGCTTCTTTCCTGGCTCTTGCACCTTGGTTCAGAGCCAGTGGACAGGCCTGGGCTCTCTTGTTCTGGTCCTGCACCCAGCGCGCCTCGGCTGGTGCTGGGCCTGCAGGAGGGTGGACACAGCCCCGCACTGGACACAGCCTGTGGTGGCCCTTAGCACGTCCTGGGGCCCACTCACCGCATCACGAGATTTACCGATGAGGACACTGAGGCTGAGGGAGCCCAGCTCGCCTGTCCGGGGCCACGCAGGTGACAGCTAGGTGCAGGACTCGGCCAGGCAGCCTGACCACTGCCCCCCCCTGCTGTGTGGGTGCAGCGCCATGGGCTCAGCACAGCAAAGCCCTGCTCTAGGGTCGTGGGTCCAGCGAATCCCCCATTCCCATCCTGCCTGCTGGGACGGATGCCGTGTGATCAAGGGCACACAGGACACAGACAAAAGTGTGGCCCGACAGCCAGCACATGGCTGGGTGGCCATCAGGGGCCAAGGCAGCTCTTCCTGTACAGCTGAAGAAGACAAGGAACGGGCATCACATGGCAAGATGCAGCAAAGGAAGCCAATGTGGGCCAAGCCCCTTGCGGGCCGACAACATTTCCATCAGGATCATGCATGAAGAAACCTAGCTGCGCTATAAGGGGAAATGCAGAAGCCGACGGGCCTCGCTGAGCAAGGCCTTGACTGAGAGACGCACTGAGGAAGCCAGCGTGGAGAGTGGGAAGGAGAGCAATCTGGCTGGATCTGGTTAGGGTGAAAGCACACTCGGCTTCCACCCGTGACCTGATTCCACGTGTGAGGTACAGGAAAGCATGTGCATGCACACATGAACACATATGTGCACATACATGCACATGTGCTCGTACAGGAAACAGGGAAGGAAGGAGGAAGACATGGTTTATATTTTCAGTGGAACACGATCTAGCAGAAATGGGATGAATAGGGCAGTGTTTATTGATATGAACAAAGCTGTAACTCAAAATGTTGAATGAAAAAAGGTGATAAATGATTCACATACTAAGAAACCATATGTGTAAGATTAAGAGCCGCAGAATGAAACCTTGGGTTGTGGTTCTATGGCGATGCACCCACAAAACAAGCAAGAAAATTGTAAGCCACAGTGCACATTGCTCATGGAAGGGAATAGACTTGGGCTGGGGAGATAGCTCAGGGGAATAAGTGCTTGCCCAGCAAGTGCAAGGTCCTGAGTTCAGTCCCCCAAAATAAATAAATTAAAAGAACAGACTCTTGAGCCAGGCATGGTGGTGCATGCCTGTGGTCCCAGCACTTGGGGCTGAGGCAGGAGGATCGCCCTAGGTTTGACTCCAGCCTGGGCTATGCAAAGAGTTCAAGCCAGCCTGAGGTACATAGTGAGATACTGTTTCAAGACAACAGAATCCTTGGAATGTATCCAGGACCTCAGGAAAGTGGCCGCGGCCACTCATTATCTTAGGTTCTGCAAGACCTGGAACGTCTGACATGTACTGAGTTACAGATGAAGAGCTCGTGTCCATCCTAGGGCTCTGAGGAGACGGCCTGATGGCCACGTGCACAACAGCTGGGGAAGGGAGGCCGGAAGCAGGGCCAGGACGCAGAGCAGAAAAGGAAATGAAAGGGATCAGGCCGGGAGAGCACGACGGAGATGTGACAGCTGGGTGGCTCACGACCTGGCCCGTGGCTGAAGACAGATGCCCGTGGTGGGTTCCATCCTGTGGCCCGATACAGGGCGAGGGCCGACACAGCCGAGCCACGCTCTGTTCCCTGGAGTCACTCAGAGAAACCCAGCCTGTGTGGGGTGACCACTCTCCATCAGGGGGTCCCCAAGACCACAGGCTGCCTGGAGTCTGGGCATGAGGCTCAGGTCAAGTCCCAGAGACTCCAGAGGCCCCCTAGTGGTTTTCCTTCCTCTCAGGATGAAAGCTGAGGCATCACCCGCCCACCCCAGGGGTGGCTGATTGACCCACCCCCCCCATGGCCAGCAGGGAGGCCGGGCCTCCCTGCCAAGGCCTTTGCTTGCTGCTGCTTCTGCCCTTCCAGCCTGCATCTCCCTTGAACCTGATGGTTCCTAGCACTACATAGAAAGCCCAGGTTGGGGCACTGGAAAAAAGAAGACACTGGTATCCAGCTGTAAGAACAAAGCAAGAAGTTATTAAAATATAGTGCAGAAAGTTGCAGGGATCTGTTAGGCAATATTCTAACATGGGTATAATTGGATTTCCAGGAGGAGGGGAAAGGGTAGGAAAAATACTGCAGTCGGTAATGCCAGAACACACTCACACTACGCAAAAAATTCTGAGAGGCCCGAGGGGTTCCGTGGGTGGTAAAAAGGGTCAGCACACACAGAAAACATCCCATACATCAAACTGCTGAGAGCAAAAGATGAAGAGAAAATGGGTGGCCTGTCACAGGCAGAGGCCTGGTGTGGAATGCTGGGGGGATACTCCCCACCAGCAGTGGCAGTCGCAAGAGCCCACAGGGGTACTCTTGGTGCCAGAGAACTCTCTAAATGTATATCCACGCTTACACGGGGAAGGTGAACTAAAGCCAATTCCAGTGCTTGAAACACTGATAGAATCTGCTCACAGGCCCATGTTAAACATGGGTGGAGAGCCACAGATAGGTATGTAAATATGTGTATGCTCTTTCCCCTCATTTCTTTAAAGGGCTACAACTATTTATAACACCAAGCTAATAAAAACCAGAGGGCATATTACGGTAGAAACAGTACAAAAGAGGAACAGAAATGGAAACAGAACCAGTTTTTTTTCTTTCTTTCTTTTTTTTTTTTTAAAGGACAGGGTCTCACTATGTAGTCCAGGCTGGCCTCAACCCCCAGCAATCCTCAGGCCTAAGCTCCCAAGGGCGTGCATCACCATACTCAGCTTTGGTATAATGTTCGTATATTTTACTAGCAATAAACCAGTATTAACTTGAACTAGATTATCATAAATAAAAAGACGCATATTGCAATCCCTAGAAGCAATTCTTTGTTTTTTAGTGACAGGGATTGAACTCAGGCTACTGAGCTATCTTCCTGGCATGAAGCAATTCTTAGAAAACTCAAATTATGAGGCTGGGGAGATAGCTCAGTGGTCTAAGCACCTGCCTGGTGAGCGCAAGGACTCTGGTTTGCTCCCCAGTACCACGTGCTGTGGTGGGCCCATGCTTTGCTAGCCACTGACACTGGACACAGTGGCATGTGCCTGTAATCCCAGAGCCGGAGAGGCTGAGACAGGAGGATCACTATGAGTCTGAGCTGCGTAGTGAGACTGTGTACCAAATAGATAAATAAATAAATGATTTAATTAAATAACTGTCTTTTAAAAAACTCAAATATGGGCCAAAGATATAGCTTAGTGGCATAAGCACCTGCTTGGAAAGCACGAGGTCTTGAGTTTGATTCCAGGTTAAAAAAAAAAATTCAAATGTAACTAGGAATTGCCAAAGACAGGTTAAAAGCAAATGAGTAATTAAGATGGTATGCTATTATATTTATTTAATACAAAAGGTGGCAGTATTTTTTGTTTTTTGAATGGGTCTTGATATGTAGCCAAGGCTGCCCTCAAATTCATGGTGAGCCTCCTGCCTCAACCTCCTCAGTGCTAGGATTACAGGCATGCATCTCCATGCCTGACCACGTATTTGTTCATTTCAAAAGAAGGCAGGAAAGAAGAAAACAAAGAGATGACATAGAAAGTGGACAGATAGGGCCGGCGAGATGGTTCAGTGGTCTAAAGCGCCTGCTTAGGAGGGCTCAGGCAACTGCGGGGACTGCAGTTCGATCCCCGGCACCACATGCTGCGCCAGCGCCACCACCAGGGCAGGCTGAGCCAGCCACAAAATGAATAAATAAAGAAAAACAAACACAACAAGCAAACAAATAAGTAAATAAATAAAATTTAAAAAAAAAAAAAAAAGAAAGTGGACAGATAGCAAGTAGGTTATATTAAATGGCAGATGTTAAAACAACTTTGAAAAAGAAAAATGTTGAAAGACTCATACTTCACAGTAATTAAAATCCTCAACCTTAAGGGGTTAGCCAGATAGCTCAGGGGATTAAAGCACCTGCTTAGGCAGATACAGGGCTTCCGTCCCTGGCCTGTCGTGCTGGGGACGACACTCCAGGGCGCCCTGAGACATCAAATAGACTTGGCGTGGTGGCGTGCACCTGGAATTCCAGCTCTTGGGAGGCTGAAAACAGGAGAATCGCCACGAGTTGATCTGTACAGTGAGACTCTTGTAGACCCTGTGCTAAAAAACATGTTAAAAAAAAAATCATGCAGCCTTAGTAGAGACAGAGCCGAAGTCCAGAAATAAATCCTTATATTTATGGTTAATTTTTTTTTTTTCTTTTTAAGATGGGTTCTTTCTAAGTAGCCCAGGATGGCCTCAAACTCATGATCTCCCTGCCTCAGCTCCGCAGTATTAGAATTGCTGGTGTGCACCACCCCCAGCCAATTTTGTTTACCCAAAGGAGCAATGTGACAGAGGAACTCAATGGGTCAATGCACAGCCTTTTCAGCAAGGGGCACTAGGACAGCTGCGGATTTCACTGCAGAAAGATGCTGGTGTCTGCGTGGGCCTGAGGGCCTAAAGGGTGGGGTAACGGCCTCACGCTCCCCCAGGCCTTCCAGCCAGCTCCTCCCAAGTGGAGGTAAAGCCTGTTTTTCTGGACGTGGCTCTTTAGCCAGGAGGATGTGGCCCACGTGGGGCCTGAGAGTGGTGGCCCCACAGTCTGGGGCTCCTCCTTTCCCCTTTTGGACCCAGAAAGCCCTGACAAAGTCTCAGAGGACAGAGGAGGTGTGACAGCCTGCAGAGGATGCCCCAGTCACCTCAGGGAGCACAGGACAGGCGTGGGCGTGGGCCTGGAGGTGGAGTGGGGTGTCATGGGGTGGCTCTATCAGGAGCGGGTCTGGTGGGCACCACACAGCATGACCCACTGCGTGCATTTCAGAGGCAGCAGGGGCCCAAGGTGGTTGGGCGGCCCTGGAGTCACATAGCCGAGTGCTGTGCATGGGAGCTCTCTCCATTCCATCCCCTTCCTCTGCATGGATTCTCTGCAGGAGGAACTATCAGAACACCTGTCAGGCGTGGTGGCGCACACCTGTGATCCCAGCATGTGGGAGGCTGAGGCAGGAGGGTTCACGAGTTGGGTGCCAGACTGGGCTACAGAGCAAGGCCTTGTCTCAAAACCAAACTCATGCAAAAGAGCCTCTTGTGGGAGCACTCATTCCTCCACTGAGTTATCCAAGCCCAGTGGCTCGACCCACTGGACCTCAGGAGGACACAACCGAGCTGGCCCTGCCTCAGAGACAGGCTGTCAGGAAACTGAAGCAGTGCTAGCAGGAGCAGAAAGCAAGGAAGTGGATTGAGTGCCGGAAGTGGCGCCCAGCAGCCCCAGGTGGGCCGCAAGCTCCCTGCAGGCCCTGCCCCACACAGCAGAAGGTGGCTTTCATTTTGTTTCTCTTTTTTTCTACTTCAAGCACCATCATTTCACTTTGAACAAAACGGGCTTGGGATGTAACTCATGTGAGGCTCTGGATTCCACCCCCAGGGCTGGAAAAGAAAGGCAGAGAAAAAAATATCGCTCGCTACTTAGATTCCACTACAGCCCAACAGCCTGTGATAACAGGGAAAGCCGCACACTGTTTCAATATAATTTTTAAAAAATTAGGTAAGAAAGGGCCAGTGAGATAGCTCGGTGGTCTAAAGAGCCTGCTTAGGCCACCACAGGGACTGTGGTTTGATCCCTGGCACATGCTATGCCAGCCTTGCCCTGGGACAGGGAGAGCTGGCCACCACCAAAAAAAAAAAAA
>PVKN010030702.1:0-12656 GCA_004027915.1 Capromys pilorides
AAAAAAAAAAAAAAACCCATAATTTATCAGGGCTCGTGGATTCAGAAGCTTCAGCCAATCTCATCTGGCTCCGAGGCAAGAGCACTGGAGGACAGAGAGCCTGAAAGGGCCTAAGCGAGGCTAGCAAGATAGCTCAGAGGACTACAGCGCCTGCTTGGGTGAGCTTAGGCAAGTGTAGGGACCGTGGTTCCATCCCTGGCACCATATGCCAAGCGGCTCTACCCTCAGGGCTGGCTGAGCTGGCCACAGAGTCCAGGTGAGGTGCTGCATGCCTATAATCCCATTGCTGGGAAGGCTGGAAAACAGGAGGATAGCAGGAGGATAGCTATGAGTTCAAGCTTCGTAGACTTTGCAACAACCAAATCCATTATATATATATATATATATATATATATATATATATATATATATATATATATAGTTTAAGTGGAGGGACCTGGAGACCACTTATGCAAGGCTCCAAGGGTCACTGCCACATGATTTACGTATATAGGCCCAGAAGTATACTTCTGTAACATCCTGGACATCAATCAAGCTGATTAAGTTGATATAGTCAAGACTAATGAGGACACAGACTACAATATGTTTTTCCATATCTAAAGCTGTAAGTGTGCTGAACTTCTTCTAATTTTATTTGTTACAGCTGGGTGCCATTCCTGAAGGCCCTTCCTTACTCTTAACATGTCATGTTTTGCTTGCGTATGTTTCTGTCTCCCCAGGCCTTGAAGGCAGCAATGGCACCTCCCTCACTTTTGTGTTCCCAGCATCAAAGCTGTCTGTAGTATTTAGCAGATGTTGAGAATGTGTTTGCTGCACCCATTCTGGGAATTCGGGCTGCTCTCTGTCGCCAACCACCTGAGTGCGCACACACACACACACACACACACACACACACACACACGCATGCATCTACGCACGCACATCAGGGACTTTGCAAGTGTTCTAGTTTCATTTCTTGAACAAGCACACAGTGTTTCTTCACTGAGAACACTCTGCCCCTCCCTGTGTGTCTTCAAGTCACCTTAATGTCTCTGCAAGGTTTTGGAATTGTGAAAGGTCAGAGCCTCCAATCTGCGCTGATTTGGGTCACCATTTCCTTGAGACTTCCTTTGCCACTTCTCTGATTAAAGCCATGTTTGCCTCGCTTCCCGCTTTTTTAGCAATTACGCTAATTAAGCTAATTTTTCTTTGTTCTCTCCTTGCAATTTGCATAAATGGCAAATTTATATATAGTATCCCTAATTCTCCTGTAACTGCTCTGTAATTAACAGGATGCTCAGGCTAAATATAAATAAGTGCAGAAGGAAAAACAGCCTTTTGCTAAAATACTGATAAAGGCTGGAAGAGAAGAAAAGCAGGGGAAAGAAAACAATTCTCGTTCTTGTTCCGCATATTACTGTTGCTTGGGTCACAGCTGGAGAACACTTGCTAAAGGTCAGTGGCTGTAGGCAGTTCTCATAGAGCCCTGTCTCCCATGCTAGTGGCTGGCTAGGATTTGGGCTATTCCATTGCAGTTATAATATCAGAAATTTTCTCAAGGGGATAAAGCCACACAGCATGAAGGAACAGCGACATGATGGTCAGGGGCTGGGGCTGTAACTCTAGTTCTGATGCCATGGGTCATTTTGAGCCAAGGAATAATAAACTGGATAGCTGGGTTCAGGTGCTTTCTGGTCACTGCATTCTAGAACAGCTAGTAGTTTCATCACCCCATTATTTCCAGACAGAGACATGCTTCAAAATATTCCTTAAGAATGCATTCCCCAGAAAACTCTTCCTACCCAACCCCTAAAATAATAGTACTGAATCAAGATTAAGACTCTCTTCTGCAAATATAAATTAAGTAGATTGTTATATGGCCACTATAGGTGTCCTTTGTGAATTGTTTTGGGATAATGATTACAAAGTTCATTCTTGGATCCTGGTCTCAATTTTACCGCTTGCTTGGGAACAGAGCTTCAGTGTGTAAGTTCAAGTTTTCTCTACCATACAGTGGGATACAACAGCCTTACAAGGTTGTAGATGAGCCAAAAGAAATAATATTAAAGCATTTAACACAGTGATCGACACCAGCCAGTCCTCAAAGATTAGCTTTTTTTTGTTACTATTATGGCCTGCTCAACCTATCCTGGGGGTGGGGCTGATGCAGCATGTGTGGCTGGGGACAGAACAGTGGTCCCTGTGGTTGTCTAAGCTTTCCTAAGCAGGTGCTTTAGACCACTGAACCATGTCGCTGGCCGGTCAATGATTAGATTTGATGCTTCACGACAAAGTTGATTCAGTTGTCACTGGTTTTAAGTGAAAAGATAAAATTGTATTATAAACAGAAGTAAGTGTATGAACTCTGGGTCCAGAACACTGGGTGACTCAATTGGAACTCTGGAAAGATCTGTCTCAGAATCTTTACTCCAAGTCATGGGATAGATTGTAGTTTTTTCTTTCTCTCTCTCTCTCTCTCTCTCTCTCTCTCTCTTCTTTTTCTTTTTTTTTTTAAACAATGTCAGTGCTTGACTTTGCTTCCAGTTCCAGAAAGCTCTCTGTGCCAAGTTTTTCCTCAATGCTGGGCATGAAGGCAAGCATAAGCCTATGTCCTCCAGGGGAAATGTCCAGGTAAGCAACCAGTGCAGAGGGCCGAGCCAGAGCAGTGCTGGTTTCGGGTGTTCACGGAGCCTGGGCTCCCAGTGTGGACCAGAGGTCTCCAAGGGGTTCCGCATTCCCACTGCACATGGTGGTACACCTCAATGGGAGAAGCTCTTTTATGACATGGTTCTTCCAACATTTTTTAATCACTGTTTTAAAATTTGTGTTTGAGAGTATACTTTATATTATACATCATATGCCAGAATATGCATGTAGCTTATAAAAGAGTAACACATATACACAGGAATTACTGATCCCAAAGTTTTGTTAATAGTGGAGTGAGATCAAAGGAGAAAGAGGACAGCCAGCAAAGGGAAGATGAAAGAAGAGAGGGTTAAATGAGGAAAGCTCCCTTGAAGAGAAACTTGGAAGCTGTCAGCTCCCCAAAGGAAGACGTTTCTCTCTCCTGTTCCTCAAGTCAAGCCCCCAGGGCACAGCATGACTTTTGTCACACAAGAAATAGTCCATATGCATGACATGAATCAATGAAATGAGTGTGTAGAGTTAGCTGCTCCTTGACCTGGCCATGGGTTACCATGGACCCTGACAGTGTCCACTCTTAACTCCTCTGGTGATGGTCTAGCTGCTAGTGTGTTGGTACTTTTTAAGTGGGGGCTTTGTGAGGTAAGTTGAGTTTGATCAGTTCATGAGGGTGAGAGCCCCATGATGGGGTTTGTGTTTTATAAGAAGAGGGAGACACCAGATTGCCCACATTTCTACATGCGTCCACTAAAGAAAGGCCACATGAGGGCACAGGGAGAAGGGTTCTCAGTTATCCAGATGAGGGCGCTCATAACCGTACTGATCTTGGACTTGTGGCCTCCACACCTGAGAAGCAAGTGTCTATTATTTAAGCTCCCTTTATAGTATTTTGTTTGGGAGTCTGAGCAGACTTAGTAAACTAAATGCTTTCTCAATGAAGAAGGAAAGCACGTGCTAAGAATGCTAGTTAGAGACTTGGGGCTCAGAGGTTGTCTGCAGGCTGGGAACACAGGCATTCTCTATGCAGCACGTGAGCAGCCTGACTTCAGGAAAGAGGGCCTTCACCAGAAGTGACACATAGTAAGTCACCAGGTTAGTAAGGAAATGGCGAGAAAGGCCCAGGTTTCCAAGTAACCCACACCAGCCAAAGACCACTTTAGAAACAGGACTTTCTAAGGGTGAGCTTACTCCCTCTTGCTGTGCTAATGTTTCTCTGTAAAGCTGTTTTTATTATAAAGATGCACGCAGTGTAAGAAGATAAAAGATGGAATGTGTACACGAAGGGCCTAGAGCCACCCTGACTTGGTTTCAGAAAGTGCCTTGGACTCGGAAAGTCATAATGTTTGGATCTTTAATGAAACAGGATTAATACTATGTCACAGCATATTTATGAGAGTTGCGGGGGGTGACGTGTGAGAGGTACAGGCACAGTGAGTGCTGGCTTCTTCTGTCTTGGCGCCCTGCATGGTATTTGGCACAGGAACAGCTGCTAATAAACCTGTGCTGAAGTTCCTTTGTGCAGACTGTCAGTGGGGAGCCTTTCAAAAGACTGGAATTAAGGCCGGCATCAATCAGCAGCAATATTCTCCAGGAGGGGCATTTCCAAGGACTGCTGAAACTCTCAGAGACGCTTCCTTAGTGTTTTCTATTTGATGGAGTTCAAAGATCCTTTGTTTCCATATTACATCACTGTGGAAGAACCCGAAGTACTTATTTATTTTTAAGAATTCAAGAAAGAGTTTTTTGTTTGATTTTGGCTGGGAGAAATATTTGTGATAATTTTGGGGGCATAGAGAAATCACTTTTACTAAATTGATTTGTGAGAAATATTTTAATGGCATCCGACTGATGGGCCTCTTGCACCAAATATTGCTGCTTCGAGTCCCTGCGAGGGAAATCTTTGTTAATATCTCTGGTTGCTAATGAGCGCTGCTTTAGCATGGTGAGAGGAAAACAATACAGATGTCAGAATTCCAGGCCCGCAGTGAGTCCCGTTCATCCTTGCATGACCTTGCATAAGCCAGTTAAACTTTTTCTTAGCCTCATTTTGTTTTCCTACAATTGGGAATAAAATGCTTCCTGAACAGTTTTAAGAATGTAAGAGAGAATAATATAGGCTAACCTTCTTCAAATGTTATTCCTCTCACTGAGGGTAAAATTTTAATTAAGTAAGATCTTAGTTTTTTTATTTTATTAATTCCAACAAGAAGGAAATGAAGATCTCAATTTAAACAACAGCTTTTCTCAAAAGATGAGCGAGTCCCTAATCATCGCTCAAAGTAATACCTTTGAATATTTGGTGTGTAATTGTGATCATTGTGTTTCGTTCTAGCATTGTGTTAAATAGTTTGGCTAAGCAACAAGCACCCCTGAAGCCTCAGGTGTTTTCTATGACAGGAAAGTGTTTCGGAGTCATGCCACATATTGGCTGCCCTAGTCAAGCCATCGTGACTGACAGGGTTGTTTGATTCTGCTACATGCATCTTCTTGGTTTGGGCTTCAGGCTGAGAGCATCACCGCTATGTGGGACACAGTTATCTTTCAGAAAGAACAAAAAAAATCAAATCGGACCATGCAATGGCTCTGAAAAAAGCTCCTGTCCTGTGTGGCACAGCCCCGGATGCTTACACAGCATGGACCAACATACATTATCAGCAGTAGCACAACCAAGGAACTCGTGCCACCCCTGCTGAAGGGGAAGTGAAAACTCCCATGCTTGCTTGCAAGCCTGCTGTTCGTGCCCTCCCACAGCACTCCCCTGTGGCCCTGCTTGCTGTAATTTATGTGTCTGGAATTTTTTTTTTTTTTTGAGTGAATTGAGTTAGATATTTTTCTCTTGTAATACAGAATAGGCTCCTACAGGGCCTTGAACGCTAGGCAGGGTTTCCTAGGATATCCAGTATGATATCGTTTCTGTACCCTAAGCTCATTTGATCTCAAGCTAGCATTGGTCTCTGTTTTCTCCAAGCACCTGATTGCTATTTGGGACACATGCTATGCCACACTAATCTATAACACATGTTTTTTATTTCCTTTGTGGGGAGGTATCGGGGACCAAGCTCAGGACCTTGTGCTTACCAGGCCAGTGCTTATGTCACTGAGCTAGCCCTGCAGCCCTATAACACGTAAGTTCTAAAAGCACTTATGAGGTTCCAAATTGTCTACAAAATAAGTACCAGAGCCAAGTGACTGGGATCAGTGGATGTACACTGCCAGTGGTAAACATGAAAACTTTCAAGTGCAGCTTAGGAAGGTGGATTTTAGGTTTTGGACCTAAAATATCTTCCAAAGGCTGCTTGTTGTTGGGAGTGAGGTGTCAGCCGATGGGACCTGGGTGGTCATGAGAAGTCTAACTGAATCAGTTGATTAATCCGTTGGTGGATTTATAGTTGGATAGCATTTTGGGAAGGTGAGGAAAATTTAGGAAGTGGATCCTAGTGGAAAGGAACAGGTAATGAAGGTATGGACTTGAAAACTGTGTCACAGCCTCATCCCTTCCTCTTTGGATCTTCCCTCACTCTTTGTCTCCTCCCTACTATTCTGCCATGGCATCATTTCTTGTTTTAAAAATCATTTATTTGTTTAGGCACAGGATCTCACTACACAGCTTGGACTCATAGTGATCCTCTTGCTCTCAGCCTCCCCAGTACTGGGATTAGAGGCATGCACCACTGTGTCCAGTTTCAGTGGCTGGCATGGTGTGCTGCTTCTGGGGCCCGCAGTGTATATAGTGCCAGGGATCGAACCTAGGTCATTGTACTTTCAAGGCAAGTTCTTAGGCCACTGAGCCATTTCCCCAGCCCCCTGATATTTATTTCTGCATTGCCTAAAAGCAACAGGGTCAGGTGACCATGGATAGAGACCTTTAAAATCATGGGCCCTGTCTTAGTTACTCTTCTCTCATTGCTGAGACAAACGCTCAACACTCAAAATGAGGGAAGGAAAGGTTTATTTAGCTCACAGTTACTGGAGGTTTCAGTCCATATTCAGCTGGCTCCAAAGCAGACTGGCACATGGCAGAGGGCAGCCTTCCATGGAGGTGGGCAGAGAGCAAGAGAGAGGGAGAGAGCTAGTAGCAGCTCAAGCAGCTAATTTCTCCTCCAACCTTACATTGAAATGCAAATCACCTGCCCCAGGGGAGAGGCGGCACCCATTTCCACAATAATTAAGAATTCCAGAAGCACCTCATGACTGCAGGAGGCTTTGGGGGGCCACCTGTACACAAACCATAACAGGCCCAAACAAGCCTTTCTTCCTTTGAGTTATTATTGTCAAATGTTTTGTTACAGGAACAGAGACATAGGTAGGAGAAAAGTCTGAGTTTCCAAGTAAGTTGTGGTTCTGCAGCTGAAATACCTCTGCTGATGTGCACTGGCACCTGGCTTTGTAGTCCACATTTGGGGGAATTGAGGTATGCAGAGAGCCAAAGAAAATTCAGCCCAAAGGTTGCCCTTATGCTATGGAATCAGGAATTATGAACCAGAGATGACAGGAAAAGCTTCCTTTGCCAGGAGAGCAGAGATCATCACAGAGACGCCAGGGGGCCGTGATCAGGTAAACAGAACAAGGCTCCAGGCCTGGCAGGAAGCACAGGACACATGTAATGTGTGTAGCAGGGAATTAAACTCTTATTTATAGAGAGGACACGGCTTAGGGAAACCACAAGAAATGCTGGTAAAAGCTGAGTGGCAGTAGCTCTGCTCCAATGAAATTGCCAGGTTTCAGGGAAAGGCTGTAGCACAGAGACAACCGCCCAGAAGCAGAGCGACTTTTGGTGGAGGGACACAGACCAGGCGCAACTGCACAATAGAGATCCACGGATGTGGATGTTGTAGTGTCCAGGATTCCCTGCTGCCCTATGCATGTTTCTGCTGGCTGAGCCCATGGGATAATAGGAGGAGTGCATGATGCAGCCTGTACAGTGCGTATGCCAGGAAAACACCCAGGAAAGGTGGTATAGCCTGGGCCTCGCTCCACATTTCCCCCACCCACTTTTGAGTACACTTGTGAAGGGTTGTTTCTACCTCTGTCCCAATCCTCAAGGAGTATTGCTTACTTAAATGGGATGCCCAGTCTTTCTGCAGGTAAAACAACCCTAAATATAGGGTATCTAAGGCTCCAAATTCACCTCAGCCAACAGGGAGGTGATTGACAGCCAAACGCTGCACCTTCTGGCTGATGCTGGTCAATTCTGAGATTCATTCTGCAAAGTTCTTCCAAAGGCCCCCAGGGAACAAGAGCAAGGAGCAGCAGTTGCTGCCTCTATCCTGCCTTTCTTCCTTCTCTCCACGCTGACTGCGAAGACTGGAGTTCCACTGCAAAAATTGGAGCTCCTCTAAGGTGGTGGGCTGCGGAGATCAAGCTCCTCCGAGGTGGCACGGCAGAGAGGTGGCACTGCGAAGCTCAGAACTCCTCCAAGGAAGTGGGGTGCCAAAGCCTTCCCCAACCCCATTATATACCCTTTTTGTGCTGATTCACTCTAGGGCGGGCCTTCCCCACCCTAGGGTGGGACACTGATGCCCCAGGGCGTGGAATCGCCAAGCCCTTCCAGCCAAGCTTCTGACTTCTCAAGTTGACACAATGTACCAACCACCACAGGTCTGCAAGAACAGTGGGAGGTGGGGAGACAGACTTTTTGACCCAGTCTGGCAGTGGTGACTGAGAGCTGGAGACTAGGGAAGCAGGAGAAAAGGTCATCCTGGGCTGTGCGGTGAGGGGGCGAGGCTTCCAGAATACGAATCTGAGCCTAGCCTTCCTTTGAAATGAAGTTGTCTTTCTGGAGGCTGAAAATTCACAGAGCTGGAAGATGAGAATCCTGTCCCCCTCTTCTCTGTGGGAAAGGAGCTGATTGGAGCCCATTCTCAGCCCTCACTCTTCCTGCTGTTTTCAAGGGCTCTGATATGAGAGAAAATTGTCTCCTCTGGGGAGCCCTTGCCCTTTCATGATTTGCCAAACACATCCTCAGCAAGATATCAAAAAGTGGCAGTGGCCAATTGAGATTCAAAGGCAAAGCAGACCTAAATGAAGGGTTGGAGTGAAAAGACTGTGTTTACTGTTGCTCCCGGCATCCCTGGCAATCTTCACCAGAGGAATTTCTGCAGTATGCCGACTCCCTGCCAGCCAGTCAGAGGAGCAATTCCTCACAGCCGCCATGGCCACGTCTGTTTAAATGGGAGGGGGCAGGCAGTGGTGGATTGGAAACTGTGGCATCTGTGGCCCTGAATGGTCCTTAAGGCCTAGGACTTAATGGCTCAGGTGAGTTTAAAAATAAGGGAACTCAGGAAAAGAATGCAGACTGGGACCGAGGTCCAGTGCCCTCATTTATAGTGGGAAACTGGTGTTGGAGCAGAGAAGCAACTCGACTAGGGTTCATGAGCCACAGAGAGATCCCAGGGTTCACTTCCAGTCCCCAGTGGGTAGGAGCAGGGCAGAATCTCAGCTTTCCCACTTTTTCCTGATTCAGTTCCTCTGAAGCAAGTGCTCTACATAGATTTCAAATATGCTCCTAGACTCAGCTGTCTTCAAGTATGGGGATTTCAAAGATCAGTCTTATAAAAATTAAATTCTGCGAGCTCTTAACTGAGTCTGAACCTGACTTTGGATGATAAAAAGTGTCAAAACAAAAGCAAATAAACCTAAAACAAAACCCGCTAAACAATAACAACCAGACTCTGCTGTCCAGAGCTCACAATTTGGTGGGAGAGATATGCTGACAAATAATTATTATCAATTGTGCAAAAGCCAGGCCTTTAAACTGGTGAGCAGTTTAAAGCACATGTAGAGCCCTGGAGGAAACGGAGGCTCTGCGTGCTAGTCCACTGCAGTGCAGGGTTGAGTAGCCCTCTGCAGAATGTGGTGTCCACACAGAATGCAGGAGGTGGCTTTTGGAAATGATAGCTTGATAAATATCATTGGTTAAGTTGAGGCTATCTGGTTGGGATAGACCCTAAATCTAGGGGCTTATGAGGAGACCATGTGAAGGCGTAGACATAGAGACTCATAAAAGGACAGAAGCAGAGATCCAAGGAGCTCTGGAAACTCCCAAAGATAGGAGAGAGACCTAGAGCTGGTTCAGCACTGGGCTTTCAGAGGGAGTGTGGGCATGTGAGCACCCCAGTGTCTCACTTTCTATCCTCCAGAACAGTTGTGGCTGTTGTTGGAGCTTTTGTGTGGTAGCCTGAGGAACTTTAGAAGCCATGAGGTAAGGGGCGTGGTTTTACCCTGCAGGGTGCAGCAAGCTGCCCCAGGTGCATTTTCGCTTATCCTTCATGGTTCTTTGTCTGTTTTCTGCCACTTTCTCTACCACTGAGCTGCTTACCCTCAAGCCGATCCCAGCATGGAACCCGCTGTGCAGAGCCACCGCGACAAAGAACACAGGCAGAACTCACTGCCACTGTCCTGATGGTGCTGGGCCGGACTCTCCAGTCACACTTTCTTCCACTCACACCCCACTCCCTCAGTATGCTGCATCTCCTGGGACTCGACCCACCAGCGCTCTAGGAGAAGCCATCACCTTATCCACCTATTCCAGAGGTGAAGACGTGTCAGCTCCACACTCCTTTTGTGGCTTGGCAGGCACCTCCTGTTGGCTTTCTTAACTCCTGAGAATCCCATCAATAAATTCCTTCTTGAGGTGAAGCATCAGCTGTACTTTGTTACCTAATTCCAATGACATTTGGCTTCCATCAGGGGAACCAAGAAAAGAAATGCTTTGACTGATTGGTTCCTGGTGCTGGATAAACTGGCATTGCCATTGTCACAAGGTTAAAAAGAGAAAATAGGTTTCACTCCAGAGACTCAGTGTTAGTAGATCTAGGTTGGCTCTATTTGATGTGCTTTATAGAAAGCTCCATAATAATTCTACAGCAAGGTCCTAAAGAGCCTCAGCCTCCAAGCGGTCAGGATCTGAGCCAAGCTTTCATTCAATGAGACTCAGATACACTCATCCCAAAATATACTGTCCCACCATTCCGTGGTATACTGATAACAGCCACAGCATACTGATTGCTTAACACTCACTAGGGATGAGTGCTATGCTGGTTTCTTAAACTATGATCGTTAATCCCTCCAACAACTATATGAGATGGCTTCTTTCCACTTTATGAGGAAGGAACTGAGGTTCAGAGATAAAGATGCACTGCTATGTGCTTGAGACTGCCCTAGTAAGACTGTCTATCAGCTCCTATATTTCCTATACTGGCCTCCCATGTAGTTTCAACCTCCCATCTAATCTATCGCACACCTGATAGTATTCACCATCTCCTGGCTCCTCACAATGACAGAGATGCTTAGAAATGTGTCCAAAGTGAAGAAAGGATAGAATCTGTGCGTTCCTTGGTTCCTACTAAGAAGAGTCATATATAAATAATTGTGATCTTGAGCTGGAAATCCTTCCAAGCTTTCATCAATGTGATTATCTTTCTTTCTTTTTTACAAAATTACTCAAAATCCATCTCTTGGTTGGTTCTTTCCTGGCCACAGGTTTTTTTTTATTATTATCTCTGCACCTCCATTCAAGGGCATCAACTATGCATCAGCTTGACTTGATTTAATAATTTATGTCAAATTTACTGAGCATGGGCAACAGGATTGGACAGATTTTAGCACAGAATAACTCTTAGTAAGTCTCAAAGATGCTATCTTTAATTCATGCATGCAATACTATGCAACAATTAAAAATAAAAAAAAAAACAAATGGCAAGATCTCTGTCATGTACTTCAGGAAAAATGCATATCTTATGGCACTTAGGTAGCGAATGAACTTGCTCAGTCTGCCCATAAGTAGGAGGGCCACGCTTGCATCAGTGGAAGCTGATGAATGCCTAAAAAGTGCTCTGCTCTATTCTATTCTATTCTATTCTATTCTATTCTATTCTATTCTATTCTATTCTATTCTATTCTATTCTATTCTATTCTATTCTAGATGATAAAAGCATTAGGGCAGATAAGATCCATCTATTCATTCAAGGATTTGGCAGTTCGTTACGTGACACAAGGGGTGACATGGTGACAGTGTAGGCTCATTGGTAAAGCAACAGAGACAAGTATGCATTACAGAAACCAAGAGGAGGGCTGGTGAGATAGCTTAGTGGACTAAGCCCCTGCTTAGGCAAGTGCGGAGACCAGGTTTGATCCCTGGCCCCTCATGCTGCACCAGCCCTGCCTCCACCATGCTGAGCCTGCTACCAAGACCAGACATGGTGGTACGTGCTTGTAAAAAGTCACTCAGAGACAATTAGAAATTAACTGGTAAACAGTGGGTGAGAGACACTATGGTGCAGACTTGACTGGACTGGTTTCTCTTATTCTTAATTATAATAACTGTCACTGAGTATCTGGCATAGGTGTGCTCATGTGTAAGAGTTTCTTTGTGACAGGTTTTCAGAAGTAGAAATTTGGCAGCCCATCATGGGCATTTTCAACTGTACCATATATTGCCAAGAACTGATGCCTACCCACATACTGTGTACTGCAAAGGAGGTTAACAACAAGTGTTCCCATTTACTCCACATCACGGCCAATATTTGGAAAAGTGAAGTTGAGTCTCATTGTGGGCTGTTCTTTGTGATTATATTTCACTTAACTGATAACCCCACCTTTTTATTTTATTTTAATGAGAAAAAAAGAAATTAGTAACAAAACAGTTTCAAATCAGGTTAGTAGGATAGTTACAATAATTAGATCACTAATTTTACAAAAATGTACACAAAAAAAACCACTGTGTCATATATATATATATATATATATATATATATATATGAGTTAGGATAGATATACAGCTACTTTACTTTCTTTTAGTTCATTGAGAATAAAAGTTTGTATTATTATTAGTACAAGTTTAGGTAAGATATTATATCTGTATCTTGTTGTTTTTAGTTTTAATGTTTGTTAGACATCAGATTTAATTTTAAAAGACCTAGTGGGTCTTTTTTGTGTGAGTGGTACCAGTGATTGAACTCAGGACCTTGTGCTTGTCAGGCAAGTGCTTATTCTACTGAGCTATCTCCCCAGCCTGTTGGTGGGTATTTTGGGGC
>PVKN010030703.1:0-12664 GCA_004027915.1 Capromys pilorides
AGAGAGAATGGGTAGCATTGTAACTTTTTTATATTTGTTTTGCTTTTATGTAGTTTTATATCTAGTCAGTGTTCAAATGTCATTCTCTTTTAGTTTACTTGAATATTCAGATAAGATGTATATATCACAATGATGCATTTACTGTTTAATGTGACTATCCAGTGAAATTTCTACTGACTTGATCTGTGTGTTTTCTGTCTTGGTGTTTTGTATTGTTTTGGGTCAAATTAGTGGTTTTTATTTCTAAAGGTCTTTTGAAAAGCCTTCCTAACTGAAGTTTGTTTATTTGATGATATAAGTGGGTGGGGTCTTTTCTAGACCTACTTTCACAGTATTTCTTTGTTTGGAAGAATTGGAAAATATTTTTCATTTTTTAAACCAATACTTTTCTAACATATAATGTTTAGTATTTTGCGACTGTCTAGATGGGGTATATTATGTCCATATTTTATAATACAAAGTATTCCATAATATTGTGGGTTGACATTTGTTTGACTCTGTCAGCTTAATGTATCTTTTAGAAGAGACTTATTTGCTTTTAGATGGTTCTCTGTAAAAGGGACAGAATAGCTTCATCCGTGATTTGAGAAATACCAGCAAGTTTTCTTGCCTTCTTGTTAATGCCTAGGCTTCTTTAGCGGAATTTCTCAGGGATGTTCGGGTTAGCTCAGTGGTTTAAGCACCTGCGTGGGCAATCCCAGTCAGATACATGGGACTGCACTTCGATCCACACACACACCCTTAAGGCAACCTGAGACAGCTAAAAAAATCCTTCAGTAGAATTTCTTTTCTTTTTAACTGGGTAGCCTGTTAAAATGTAAATATCTCTAGGATGGGGAGGATTCAGGGCTATCATTTGCATGTTAGAACAAGTTATTTAGTTATGTATTCTAAGACTGTGTAGAACATAATTAAACCAAGATTTTCCCTAGAGGATTAAACACCCTGAGCTTTGAGGTCTTGTATAGTTAAACTAAATTTGTTCTGTTTGTCATATTGCCACAGTCCCGTCAAAGATAAAATCACATCAGTCCTTTCAGTAGAAGAAGACACATATGTGCAGATATAGCACAGGAAAGGGGGCGTCAGGGTAGTTAAGTGCCTTGAAAGATGATGGGGCACACTGCGTAAGGCAGACCAGGCTGGGAGAGGAGGCCTGTGCTGCTCAGGGCTTGCCTTACCGTCTTCTCCAGGATGAGATCTGGTGAAGGGATTTCCTTGTTCTGCAGTCAGTATATACTAAGTTTAATTCTTATCTTAGCTATTCGAAAATGCTGCTAACCCGTAAATTGTGATTTTTAAGATGAGTCATTTTATTTTTCACTTATCCCTGAGTTATTTTGGACTTTAGCTCTGTGAATAGTTTTAATAAAAAGAAAAGTATATATTTGTAGTCTATATTGTAGTGGAATTTTCTCTCCCTTTTTTATTTATTTTTTATTTTTCTTGGAAAAATATCAGCAATTAATGAAAAAATCTGTGACCAACAATAGTTAGGTTTGAGGGGTTTTTTAAATTCATTTTAATGACAAAAAAGATAAAATAGCCATGAAACAATTTCAAAACAAGTTAGTGGGACAGTTATAATAATTAATACATTGCATATTATTGTCTTCATACTAGTTATTCAGAGGACAAGATGCAGATGCGATATCTTTTTTTTTTTTTAATTTTTATTTATTTATGTATGTTATGGCCGGCTCAGCCTGCCCTGGGGGTGGAGCTGGCACAACATGTGGTACCGGGGATTGAACCTCGGTCCCTGGGGTTGCCTAAGCAGCCCCTAGATGTGATATCTTGTGTAAACAATATTAGTACAAACATTTCTTCTCATTGAACTAAGAGAAAGTAGCTGTATATATCTATCCTGTCTTATATATACATATGTAAGTATATATATACACACATATATATACATATATATATGTATGTATGTATATATATATCTCGCAACAAAATGGTCCTGTTTATGTCCCCCCTTTTTTGTTTTGTTTTGTCAGAGATAGGTGTTCTATTGCTGTTAGAGAAGCTCTATTTGGAGAATTCTTTAAAGGACTTTTCCTTATTTTTTTTTAGTGTATTTGGTACAGGGTCTACAGAGTCTCACTATGTTGGTTGGACTCAGAGCGTTCCTCCCATTTTCAGCCTCCCAAGCACTGGGTTTACAGGCATGCACTATCACGCCCAGTCTAGGTTTGAATTTTTCCCACTCATCAGTGATTTGACTTTTATCCTGCATGAGAGATTATGGAAGAACTTTTAGGGTTTGTGAAAATATGAACATAAGTCATTTTTAGAGGTTTCACAGAGTTCCTTACAGAACTTTGTTTCTATTTCTGTGCAGCCAGTGCAGCATAATTATGTGTTGCACTTTACTTCAAAGGAGTCTAAGATGAACTTTTTAACAAGACGTCTGAGACATTGAATTCTGAGAGCAGAGTTTCCATGTCTCATCTTTGTATTCTCTATAGTATCTAGCTAACACTGCTGTGAGATACAAAATTTGGTACATGAAAGTGTAGTGAAATTCTTAGTGTGTGTTTGCACAGATGACCATTACTTACAGAAGTGATCACTAATCACATCACAACCTGTAGGCTCTTAGAGTAGTTGCTTAAATTTCTTCTGTTTATATTAATTAATGCTAATACAAAATTTAAATCCAAACTTTCACCTGTTGTTTTTTGAAGAGAAATATGTTTAATATTTGGTCACGATGACTGTAATCCCTTTTTTGCCAGGTTTTTCTTAGAGTTGAATAAAATTTAAATCATCTCAACTCAAAAAGAACTACTTCAGGTTATTTCCTATATTTGACTTTCTCCGCTATTAATCTTTATAAAGGTCCATTTGTCTTGACTTTTGTTACTTTTAATGATAGTATGTCAGGTGTTTTGAGAAAGACTGGTTAAAACTATTTAGTGTGAAAGAATCTCCTCTTGTGTGATTTCATTTCTGTTTTATGATTTTTAAGTCTCAACTCTCTACCAAAATTAAGGAAAGAAGAAAATAGAAGAAAATTTTGACTCTAAGGTCTTTAATACTATCATATGTAATCAAGCATTTCTGCTTAAAGACACAGTTACTTTTCACATGATATTTTCTAGATGAAAATAGATCTTGTCATCCTCTGTGCATATTGTGGAGAAACTTAAGCCAGTATTTACAGAAAGGGTCTTTGAGTCAGTGAGTTTATTAACCATCTCTTCTGATTAACTTGAATGCCATATGTTTTTTGACTCACAGCATAGATTTCTACCATTGCCTTTCAGATATATTTGGCATTGTTAATAGAATTAAATGAGCTAAGATTTTGTTGAATATTTAAAGCCTCAGTAAATGTACTACTAATTTATATATGTGTATATCTATATGTATATTTGTGTGTATCTATATGTATATATATATATATATATATGTGTTACTTATATATTAGAGTCGTATAACTGCTTTCTTTGTGTTTCAACATAAAGCTGTCACATCATTTTAAATGTATATAGAAACCTGAATGCTATAGTAATTTATTACTTACCATTACTCATTTTAAAAATACATGGACAGGCTCTTTAACAGCTGAAAGTATAAATTATTCCTGTTTTTCTGTTTGACTTTTCTCGTAGAATTTTATCCTAATATATTCTGTTCATCACCTGAATACTGTATTATTTACTATACCTAAAATAGTTATATAATTTGAAATTTTTTTTTTTTTTTTTTTTTTTTTCTACAGGGTCTCACTATGCAGCTCGGACTCATAGTGGTCCCCCTGTTTCTTGCCTCCCAAGTGCTGGGACTACAGGCGCGCGACACCGCGCCCAGACTCCATCACCAGCTCAGTAGGCGGAGCCAGGAATTGAACCCTGGCCCCTGCACTTTACTAAGCAAGTGCTTAGTCTGCTGAGCTATACCACTGGCCCTTGAAATATTTTTAAAGATGCTGTGTTAAAATTATTTTATTACTGATACGGGATTTTAACCTATCAGCGCATAATCAAAACAATGATACTTTGGTAATTGTAGATAGAATTTTACTGAGAATGCATTATATCAGCTTTTACTATACTAATGCTATGCTATCAATAATCTAAATCACTTTTTCCCCCTTGAGTCTGTAAATCATCTGAGATTTGAATGATCTCAGCTGAGCATGGTTGAGCTGAGCTGCATTTGGTTCAGTATCACAGGTCATGTTTTGAGGATCTCAGATTCTTCTCATAAAGATACAGTAACAGAAGCACAAAAGGAATGAAAAATAACCGTAGAAAGTCTGTTGAGGCTTCCATTTAAAACTAGAACGCAAAGGCTGCTTGTAGTTTAGTGATAAACTACTTGCTTAGCATGTATGAGCCCCTGGGTTTGATGCTGTGTACCATACACATACTGTACACACACTGCAAACCTAAATTCCCCCCAAAGCTGGCATGCTGCTCGTTTTGTTAGCAAAAGTGCCACACAACTGAGCCCAACATTAATGAGGCAGGGAAATGTACTCTGCCTCATCTAATGGTAATGCTGCAGTATCTTTTGGCAAAGGATATAGACGTATAATTCTACAATAAGGAGGAACTTAGAAACCAGCAACAATAATCCAACCTATTTTGTGTTGGTTTTCTTCCTCCATGGTGGTGCTAGGTAGTGAACCTATGGGTCTTGGTGCATTTAAAAAAAATTTCTCTGTATCTATAGACATCTGGAGATACTAGATGGAGACATCTAAGTTGAAGTCTGACATAGTGGGAGTTAGCAGAGAAAGTGGGGATGGAGTCAGAAAGTATTTGTGAGTGAGGGAACATTTGCCAAAGTAGAAGAGGATTTGGTTGAGCCATGGGGTTCTGTACATAAATTGTGGAATAAAAGTAGTCAGGTGTTTACCAAAAAGAGAATGGGCAGGAGTGTAGTGCATAGATCACTGTGAAAAAACTTTTTATGCCATGTAAAAGGAACTGAAACTTTTACTTTAATGCAGTGGCAAAATCATTAGAAGATTTTATTTTTTTATTTTTATTTATTTATTTATTTATTTTTGTCTTTTTGAGACAGGGTCTCGCTATGCAGTTCAGGCTCCCCATGAGCTCACTTTTTTTTTCTTCCTATATTAGGGATTGAACTCAGGACCTTGCACTTGCCAGGCAGGCACTTGTGCCACTGAGCTATCTCCCCTGCCCCTTGAGCTCACTTTTGTAGCCCAGGCTGGTTTCAAATTTACACTGATCCTCCTGCCTCAGCCTTCCAAGTGCTGGGATTACAGGCATGTGCCACTACACTGGGCTCATTAGATTTTAAGTAGTAGATATGCGGTCAGATTTGCCTATGTCTAAAATAAAAGATAATCTTTGGTTACTTGTAATTGATGTTAAAAAAGACCAGAAGAGACCAGTGAGAGAAAACCATTGTATAAATTCAAGGGTGGGATGAAGGGCACCTCAGCTGAGGTAATGAATGAAACTAGAGTCAGAAAGAGATATTACTGAGGCATGGAAAATTAATTTGAACTATTTTTAGTCAGCAGCTAATGTTATGTAGAATATTCTCTTAATACCTTGAAAACAGTGAGTATTTTGTTATATGGGGACTAGAGAATCACCGTTTAGCTATTCTCTCAGTGACTTACTGTGTGTTGTATATATTTTGTATTTTTCTAGTATAACTGTTCGAATCTACCTCCATAATCTGGAAATTTTGCATTACATATTTACCTTGAAATTCCTACTGTTTTTAGGGTTTCTAGTTGCCAACCACATAAATCTGAAATTCTTGGTGTGATGTTCAAAGCTTCCTAAGGTCTAATCCTTGCTTACTTTTTTCTGCCTTCACTTGCTTAGCATCTTCTTTTTTGAATACACGTTTTCTGCACACATGAAAGTCAAACAAGCCTGTGGGCCGTAATCAGTTTAAAATTCTTGTCTTTTAAGAACAGTCTGACTGTTGCCAAGGCTGGGCTTGAGTCCACGAGCCTCGTGAAGCTGGGGTTACAGGCATGCCCATTAGCCCAACCCGTAATCATTCTTTGCATTTTTTTTTTTTTTTTTCAATTTTCAGAAGTGTATTAGGCTGTTCTGTTATTAGTCATCCTTTATCTGGAATGCCTTCTTACTCATTCCCTCTCTGTTTCAGGTGGTTGATTTCCAAAATGATTTATTTAAGTTGAGTTTGGTGGGGCATGACTGTAATTCTAGTGATCAGGAGGTAGGGATAAGAAGATTATGAATTGGAGATAAACCTGGCCTACAAAGCAAGTTTAGGGTCAGCCTAGGCTATATAGTAGGTTTACGCCTCAACCTCCATTGTCTCCCTCCAAAAAAGAAAGAAAAAAAGACTCTTTAATATGTTAAGAGAGAAGGATACATAGGGGTACAATTATAAATTTTGAAATTAATGCATTGAGTTATTACTGGTGTTTATACACTCTAGAATTTCCTGTGGATTGAACTGTTTTGTTTCTTATGTGTACACAGATACACTCTTATACATTCCATGCCCAGAAGTTACAGTGTGTGTGTTTGTGTGTGCGAGCAGTTGTTGAATATTTCCATAGTCTGAGTGAAACAGCTGACTGCTTAGGTTACAAAGGGTTGTATTATAGATCTTTAGGAATGATCTAGTTTTATTCTGTGAGTCCCTCCCTAGGAATGTCAGCTCTGAGCTTGCATTGAAGTCATTGTACCAGGTGCTAGCTACATTGGCTTAAGGAAGGATTGGCACATTCCTGTCATCCTTTACATATTTCAGTATCTTTTGTCCCTGTGGCCTAGGCAATGATGTGGTTCTGCCAAGAGGTACAGATCCTAAAATGCTGAATTTCACAAACTTTAGAAGTTTGAAGGTTGTGGGTATAACTCAGTAGCACGACACTTGCCTGGCAAGTGCAAGGTTGAGTTTGATTCCTGGTTCAAAAACTTTTTAAAAAGGACATTTCTTTCGAAAACCTGAACCTTTGTCACAATATAAACAAAAAATATTTATTTATATCTAAAACAAGTGTGGAAATTTAAATCCTACGAAGTTGCACAATTTTATCTGTTGGTATTGCTAAAATGTAATGTTCTGTGATGTGTTTTTATGGTATTTATTATTTTTATGTAACTACTAATGAAAGTGTGATTGAACATACTTTGTTTTTTCTAGTTATTTTAAAAACTATTACAACGGACTGGGGATTTGGCTCAGTGGTAGAATGCTTGCCCAGCAAGCTGGAAGCTCGGGGTTCGGTTCTCTGCACTAAAAACAAAAAGTAAACCTCCCCTAAAATAAATAAATAAACCTCCCTTAAAAACTATTACAGTAAAATAGGCTTTTTTATTTACCTTGTAGTTCCATGAATTCTAATGTGTATAAATTCATGTAACCCCACAATCAATAGAACAATTCCATTACCTCCCAAAATTTCTATGCAATAATCCCCCAATAGTCCCATTTCTCCCTATCCTTAACACATAACAACCACTGGTCTGTGCTCTGTCACAATGTTCTATCTTTTCAAGAATGTTATGGAAATAAATTGATACAGTATATAACCTTTTGAGGATAGCTTCTTTACGAAGGTCAGATGATGCCTTTGTGATTCATACAAAGTGTATATTATCAATAAGCTTTTTCTTTTTAATAATAGTTTTAATAATATAAAAGTTCTTTTCTTTTTGTTGTTGATTAGTGTTCCATTGGATAGATATATCTGTCCTTTTATTCATTGGAGGACATTTAGATTTTTTTCCAGTTTGAGACAATTTTGAATAGAACTTCAGATTTTTGTATGAAATGTGTGTACAGCTTTTTGTGTGAAATTAAATTTTCATTTCTTCGGAGTAAATACTCAGAAATAGGATGGCTAAGTCATATTCCTGCTTTAGAGAGTGGCTGGACCAGTTTTCAGTCACCTAAGCCAGTGATGGCAAAATTTTCAGAGCTCAAACTGCAACCCAAAGCATGCTTATTTATCACCAAGTGCCAGCGCTACAATTAAACCTGAATATGAGATTTTAGTTTAGAAAAACAGCTGTTATCCAGTGCTTGACTGCTGGGACAACTTGGTTCATGTGCTCACAGAGAGGGTTCTACATGCCTGCTGCAGCACATGTGCCATAGGTTTACCCCCACTGCTCTATGCAGCGTTTGAGAAATCCAACTGTAATAGACTTTTAGTGATAGCTCGTTGTGGGTTGGTTGGTTTGTTTTGTTTTTGTCATGTTGGGATTCAGACCCAGGGTCATGTTCATAGTTGTTTTAATTTGTATACCCATAATGACCGCTGTTGTTGAAAACTTTTTCGTGTGCCTACTTGTCCTGTCACCTCTTTGTTGAAGTATCCATGCAAATGATTTGCTAGCTTTTAAAGATTCTTTTCTTATGGCCCAATATCAGTAAGTGGTGTTTCCAGTTCTTGCTACTTATTGTTTTGTTAAGAGATTTGTCATAGAACTTCACAGACAATCTAGTGGCCAAGTTTTAATTGTGAGGTTCTCTCTGCCACCTTGTGATTTGGGGCATGTTAATTATTTATCAGAGTTACTATGATAATTGAATAATAATTTAATTGATTTATGTGAAGTACTTGATGCACAGCTGTACCCAAACCTTTTTCCTTTCTCTCAATTAATATCTGAGTCAATTCTCTAGGATATAAGCCTTTTGAAATGCTAGGTAGAAAGAGACTGAGATAGCAGCTCATATATGCTACATGGTATAGCTGGCTTTTGGAGAGTCACTTTAAACATGAGCATATTAATGGTGTGAATAAACTGGGTGTTTCTTTCTTATAGTCCTGTTTGACTTTGGAATACTTGAGCACTCTGGGAAGCTGAGGCAAAAGGATTGTAAGTTCAAGTCCAGCATTTTAGTGACTTAGTGAGACACTGCCTCAAAAGGAAAAAAATTAAAAAGGGGTTAGGGATGTAGTTCAGCATTTTGCTCCTGTTTTTTCGCCCCTAGTACTAAGAGAGAGTAGGGGGGCTTGTATACAAGGAGTTTATTGGGATCATGTCTGAACATTGGCACCATGGTTCTGTGTACTGATTGTGAGTGCACAAAGAAGTCAGTATGTCATTGCAGGTGCATGTTGCTGGCAAGGCAGCTTTTTTGCTTAACACCTGGGGTTCAGGTGCTTATAGGACCCTAGTTATATCTAACTATTTACTTGACAAATAGACATATCTCGGGCTGGCCAAATAGCCCAGTGGATTAAAGCACCTGCAAGCAGGTGCAGGAGCCGGGGGTTTGATCCCCAGGCCTGCTGTGCTGGCCTCGCCCCCAGGTCATGCTGAGATGGCAGTTGAGACTGAATATGGTAGTGCATGCCTATAATCCCAGCTCTTGGGAGGCTGTAAACAGGAGGATTATTATGAGTCCAATCTAGTAGTGAGCCCCTGAGCACCCTGTAGATCCTTCCCTAAAATACAAAAAAAAAAAAAAAAAACATGTCTCCCATCCTTTCTTGCATCAAGGCTGGATATTTGTAATAATGTTCTATGTTAGGCATTCTGCTGCAGCACAAAAAGACGGGGCAGAGAAAGGAAGAAAAAGACTTTCAACGCATGAAGTTTTATCATATAATATAGTATCTAGAGAGAATAAAGAGAATGGGAACACATCTGTACACTCTTGGATAAATTACTCACCTTATAGCATTACTGTGAGACTAGATGTAGATATGTACTAATTAGATACATTTTAATTGAATAATTAGATATATACTGATACATGTTGCAAGAGATTGGAAGTTAAGTACCATTTTAATATATAAAACCTGATCACTAAAAAATATATATATATAGGTATAGTACTGAAGTTATATACTTGATACTTATACCAAATACTATTATATGTATATAATTTATAATAAATGTGTTGATATAATCATTAATATATATTACATAAGTATTTGTATAAGAAATTGCCAGTGTGAACAACTTCAGAGAAGCCTTTATTTATTTATTTTTTGCAAGACTGGGGTTTGAACTCACGACCTTGCACTTGCCAGGCAGGCACTTGTACCATGGAGCTATCTCCCCAGCCCCCCCCCCCTTTTTTAAATTTTATTTTATTTATTGATTGATTGTGTTTTTGAGACAGGGTCTCACTATACAGTTCATGCTGGCCCTCAACTCACTTTTGTAGCCCAGGGTAGTCTCGAACTCGCACCAATCCTCCTGCTCGGCCTCCCAAGTGCTGGGATTACAGGCACGTGCCACCATGCCTGCCCCTATATTTAAACATACAGTATATATGAATATAATTATACAATTATATCAGTCTGTTGTTAGTCAAGTATAAAAATATATGGGAGTCCTAGGATGCTAGTTAGATTCCAGGAATCTGACAAGTAATAGTTCTCACTTACAAAAACAATTACAAGTTTCAGATTTGGAAAGCATAAGCTACCATATTTTCCAACTCTTTCATAAACAGATTAGTATCTTCACTTTATGATCAGAAAAGCAGGTTATTGGCTGAACTGGAAATTGACTTTGCTGCTAATTTATGAAGCAGTGTCATTATCTTTGAGCTAGGATTTGACTAAGACTACTTACAACTGCTTCACCATCAAGACATCATAACCTTGATGTATTTTATGACTTTTATATGTATTACCTACTTCTGGACGAGCAGCATAGACCTTCTATGAAATGGAAAATAAGTCAATGTGGAATGGTTGGTTTTATGGAATATAGATTAAGGAAAATACCTATTAATGTACATTAAATTGAATCTTTAGGCATGGCTGCACGTACCTGTAATCCTAGTCCTCTGGGAGGTTGAGGCAGGGGGATTTAAAGTTCTAACCCCACCTAGACAATTTATTTTTTATTTTTTATTTTTTATTTTTTTGGTACAGTGTCTCACTACGCAGCTCGAACTCATAGTGACTCTCCTATTTCCTGTCTCCCAAGTGCTGGGATTACAGGCGCGCACCACCGTGCCCGGACTCCATCGCTGGCTCAGCATGCTCGAGAGCGGGCAGGCGGGACCAGGAATTGAATCCTGACCCCTGTGCTTCCCTAAGCAAGCGCTTAGTCTGCTGAGCTATACCGCTGGCCCTCCACCTAGACAATTTAGTGATTTAGTGAAACCCTGTCTCAAAATAAGCTATTTTTAAAAAGGCCTGGGGTGCTACAGACATAGCTCAGCTGTCTTAAGTGCCTGTCTAGGCAGGCGCAAAGACCTGGGTTTGATCCCCTGTACCACATGCCATGCCCATCCCATCCCCTGGAGCACTGAGCTAGTCACCAAGACTGGGTGTAGTGACGCACACCTGTAATCCTAGCACTGGCGAGTCCAAATTGTGTAGTGAGACCCTGTACCAATTATGTAAAATTAAAAAAAAAATTTTTTTTTAAAGAAACAAGGCTAGGGATGTAGTTCAGTGCAGAGACCCAGATTCAGGTCTCAGACTAATTAGTCAATAAATGAACAAGTCAACCAGTCAGTCAGTTTAGCTTGAGTTCAGTGCTATCTGATAATTAGAACAGTTAAGATTTAATTATTACGGTCTGAAGATAAGGCTTGAAATCTGTATCTTCCACTCAACTTTGATCTTCATTAATAAGCTAGCATTTATATAACCCTCATTTTGTTTTGGGTCCTTTATACATAATAGCTCCTTTCATTTTCATGGCACTTTTATGATTAAGTACTACAATGCTTTCCATTTTTAAATGAAGAAACTGAAAAACAAATGTGAACATGACGGTCATATACCTAATAGGTAGTGGAACTTGGATTCAGAACCAAGGAAACTGACTAGAATATATGTTCTTAACCACCAAGCTTTATTATTTATACTCATAATAGCCACTTCACAGCAGTATGGTGATTAAATGAATGTATTAATGCTTATTAAACACAGCTAAGAAAAGTTCTAAACGTTCTGCAAAACATGGCTTTTAAACCCTCCCTCCTTCCTTCCCTCCTTCCATCCATCCGTCTGTCTGTGGGCATAAACTTAGGGAATGCTGAGCTACATCCTTAGGTCCCATCCCATGTAGCCATTTTCAATTTTGAGACAGGGTTTTGCTAGATTGCCCAGGCTGACCTTCGCTTTATAATCCTGCTGAAGCCTTCCAAGTACCTGAAATTAGAGGTTTGCACCACCATGCCCCACTAAATAGCTGTCTTTTTAAAAAACCAGATGTTATTGGTGTATTTTAGATATACATAATCATAGTTATCATAGAGAATTTATACCTATACATGATATAACATTTATTTATTTATTTATTTATTTATTTATTGAATTTTAAATAATGTATTTAGTACAGAGTATCACATTGCACAGATCAGACTCATAGTGATCCTCCGGTTTTCAGCCTCCCAAACGCTGGGATTACAGGCGCATGCCACCATTTCCAGTCTCAATTGCTGTCTCAGTGCACCCTGGAGGTGGGGCCAGTATAGCATGTTGTGAGGGGGGAATTGAACCCAGTCCCTGCTTCTACTTAAGCAGGCGCTTTAATCTGATGAGCTATCTGGCCGGCCCCAATTCTTTTTTCCCTGCTATTCTCTACCCTCCCTTCCGCCCTGTCCTCTGCTCTTTACGAAAGCTTTGTTTCTATTTCTCCTTCTTTTCTCACTTTTCCCTGAACTGATTTCTTTTCCCCTCTCTCTTCATTCCCCTCCCCATTTGAACATTTTCTTACTATTTCACTATCTAACATACATTTTGATCCTTGTG
>PVKN010030704.1:0-12664 GCA_004027915.1 Capromys pilorides
TCTAAGAAGAACATGATATATTCACAAAAAGATAAATGTATTGGGGTAATACAATAATATAAAAATGTGCAGATACACCAAGACAGTCTGAAATATATGCAATAAAAATCAACAAAAGTAAATGGAAAAATAGTTAAAAAAGTAGATTTTCCTACTTGACCTTCAATCAAAGAGCAATTAGGTAAATTATCAGTAACGAAATAGAGAATTCAACAACACTATAAACCAAATAGAGCCACCTGCCATGTGTAGAACCCTTACTTACGCGTAGCTCATGAACCATTCTCCAGCACAGTGTACGTTCAAGAGAGCCATAAAGTGGTCTTAATGCCTTCAAAAGCATTAAAATCATCAAAGCACTTTGTATCATAGCCTAATGGTAGAAATCAACAGCAGAAGGAAAAACTATGAACATTCACATGTGCCATATAATTTGTGGAACACATTCTCTTGATGTTTGAGTTACAGAATACTTACATTTCTCATGTGGAGTTGGTACATGTATGTAACATGCCTTAATTCCTTGCTTCAACTCCCTCCCCCTCTCCTCGCCCTTCCTTCCGTCTCTTGAACCCTTTCCCACTTGAGGAAGATCTATCTCCTGACTTCCTATTATTTATCTTTTACTGTGCAAAGAGGACTTCACAAGTATAAACAGACATGCTCCGCCATGGGCCAAATCTCAAAACAAGAGTAAACAAGTACAGCTACATACTTCTCTAGGGATGGGCATCAGGGATTGATATTCTAAGTAGTTATCAATCACCTTGAAAGAGCCCAGTTGAGTCACTAACCCAACCCCTAACAGGAAGAGACTGGATTTAATCAATTTTAGCTAATCAATGGTGCTTGTAATCTCATTGGTTGCCCATAGTTCTGTCCTACCTCATGCCCACCTAAGCGAGTTCCCATGTCTTCTCCACTACCTTAGATCCACTTCACCATGTAGTTTTCCTCTATAAAAGTCTCTGGAAGAGACAGCTTCCCCCAGGGGCAGGAGAGATAGCTCTGTGGCACAAGTTTCTGCCTGGCAAGTGCAAGGTGGTGAGTTTGAACCCCAGTCCACACACACACAAAAAAAAGACAGCTTCCTGGGACCATCCACTTGATATTCCCCTTCTGTCCCTCTCTCAGACAGGAGCTTTCTTTCCCCCAATAAATCTATTCTGCTCATAATCTTTGATCGTTCCTAAAATTCGTTGTTCAGTTTTATAGAACACGAACTCATCCCAGGTACTTTTCAGGTTGAGTGATCATTTTTCCCTTATGTTATTTGGAGTTTCCCTGTATCATGTGGAGGTCATCCAGCCGTGATCAGTTTTCTTTCCCTGCATCATTATGAACAGTTGCAGAATGACAAGCTAGAAACTTATTTATTATTGTTTTTACAATAATTAATACATTGCATAATGTTATCCTCATCAAAGTTGTTCAGAGTACAAGATGCAGACATGATTTATCTGAACATTGTTAGCACAGTTCTTTCTAAGCTAGATTTTTTTTTTGTCTTTTTGAGACAAGGTCTCACTATGCAGTTCAGGCTGGCCCTGAACTCACTTTTGTAGCCCAGGCTGGTCTCGAACTCACACTGATCCTCCTGCCTCAGCCTCCCAAGTGCTGGAATTACAGGTGTGTGCCACCCTGCCCGGCTAAGCTAGAAAATTTAAATGAAACAAAATTCTTAAAAATAAACTATGAAAATTGGATAAACAGAAAATTTAATAGTTCTATGCCAATAAAGAGAATGAATCAAAATCAAATTGTCTTTCAGTAAAGAAAATCCAGAGCTGCATGGTTTCACTGGTGAATTCCATCACATATTTTAAAGGGTTAGCACAAATCCTTCTAAAATTCATCAAAAGGTAGAAGAGGTGAGGATGCTACCTAACACATCCCATAGGATTTGTATTCCCCTGGCACAAGGACATCACAAGGAAAGGGTAATGCAGGCTGATGCGTTCTAGTGGATACAGGTCTAAACACATTGCTCAAATGTGAACAGACTGAATTCAGCAGCATACAAAGAGGATCATACCCCACGACTACAGTGTTATGAGTTAGATGTGGAATTGTCCCTAAAGTGCTGTGTGTCCCGGTGCTGGGATCAGAGGGTGCTGTGCTCATCACAGGATCAGCCACTGGTGACTTGATTGCTGAATGTGCTTGTAGGCAGTGGGCCTGGTCGGAAGAGACAGGCGGCTGGCGGTGCCACCCTGTTCCCAGCTTCTTCCTTCTTGCTCTGCTTCCGGCTGTGGGGAGGTGTGTAGCTTCCCTTTGCCACACCCTTTCACTGTGTTGTCTTTGTCTTGGAGGCAGCCAAGACTACAGGCCAAATTAAATCTCTCTTCCTCTAAGTTTTGGGTGCTGAGTAACATATCCAGCACCAGTAAAGCTGAATACACAGCGACCAAAGGGGATTTCTGCACCAGTGGTTAAATACAGGAAGATAAACTGTATTAACAAAAGTTTAAAAAAAGGGCATGATCATCTCAATTGGTGTAGCAAAAGCCTTTGAAAGACATTCAAAATCTCATCTTGATAAAAAAAAATCACTAAATAACCATAAGATTTAAGAGAATTTCCTCATTATAATGATAAGTATATATAAAAAACCAAAAGTATCATTAGACTCAAAAGTCAATGACTGAAAGATATCCTCCTTAGAGTACAAACAAGACAAAGTTACTCACTCACTCACTACTTCTGTTCAACATGGTACCATAGGCTCAGCCAGAGCAAACAGGCAGGGATAAAAAGTGAAGCAAAAATATCCTTCTCTCCTCAGAGGGAGAGAAGGAGAGACAGAGAGAGAGAGAGAGAGAGAGAGAGAGAGAGAGAGAGAGAGAGAGAGAGAGAATAACTTATACAAAACCCATAAGAGATAACAGTTTTAACAAAATCAAAAATTATGTAGTTACCACCAACAACCAAAAGCTGTTTTTTATTTTTATACAGAAAGGAATGATCTGAAAGGGAAATTAAGAAATCAATGATATGTTTTAGAAGTTATTTAGAAAGCACTGAAATGAATGAAATACTTAGGGACTGTCAGCTGTCTGTCATTACAGTAAAATTGCCTAAGGTAATTAACCTGTGAAGACAGAAGTTTAATTCCTGTCCAAGACAGAGCAAATGCAGTGTGGTGGTCTCCAGTGGACGCGTCAGTCGGCATTGGCAGGGAGCACACAGTGGATTTAACTGAGCCAGGGAGCAAAGAGAGGGGGGGTGGGTCAAGGCACCAAAGTTCTCCTTAGGAGCACAGCCTGACAGTCCAAGGGAATCCCCCCAGACCCCACTTCCCTAGGCTCCACCATTTCCCAATAGCCCACCTTGGAGACCATACCTTTAAACATGGATTTGATGGGGGGCACTGATCCAACTACAGGAGAGAATTTAATTTAGGAAGAGAAATACTTGTACACTAAAGAATTTAAAATACTGCTGAAAAAATTAGAAAATGTAAACATAAGTGGAAATACTGCCCCTGTTTATGGTTTGGAAAACTTAATATTGAAAAGATGGCAGTATTCTTCAAGGTGATGCACAGATTATATCTGGGAGTATAATCCCTAACAGAATCATCACGTATTTTTCTTTTTTCAAAAAAATGTATTTAGTACAGGGTCTAGAGGGTCTCGCTATGCAGACTGGACTCACAGTGATTCTCCTGCTTTCAGCCTTCCAAGTGCTGCGTTTACAGGTGTGTGTCACCACGCCCAGTCTCAACACAGTCTCAGCGCACCCTGGGGGTGGGGCCAGCTCAGCTTGCTGGGGATCAAACTGGCCACTGCACTCTGCCTATGCTGGCGAGATATTTTTCTTTTCCTTTCCTCTTTTTATAGAAATGAAAAAGTTGATCATAAAGTATGTAGATCACATGTTACCCCAAATAGCCAAAACAATTTTGGAAAAGAATCAAACTTGAAGACTAAGACTTCTGATCTCAAAAGTTATTTTTTATTTTTATTTTTTTATTTTTTATTTTTTTTTGGTATTTTTTAGGGAAGACTCTAGAGAGTGTTCAGGGTCTCACTACTAGATCGAACTCATAGTGATCCACCTGTTTACAGCCTTCCAAGTGCTGAGACTACAGGCACCCATTCCCCGCCCCCCTCCGAGTCGCAATTGCAATCTCAGTGTGCCCTGGGGGCTGGGCCTGCATGGCACGATCTGGGATGGAACCCTGCCCTGAGCCTACTTGTAGGCACTTCAATCTGCTAAGCTGTCTGTGTAACTACAGGCACAAAGGTAGCCATACTAATTAAGGGAATAGAATTAAAATTCACAAGTAAACTCAAACTTCTGTGGCCAGTTGATGTCTCACGAGGGTAATGGGATCATTTCATAGTGAATGAGCAGTCTGTTCCACACGTGATACTGAGAATTGGATATCCACATGCAAACAAATGAACTTGGAGGGCCGGAGAGGTAGCTCAGCTCAGCAGCACGAGTAGTTGTCTAGCAAGTGCAAGGTCCTGAGTTCGATCACTGGTAAAAAAAAAAAAGAAAGAAAGAAAAAAGAAAAAAAGAGAGAGAATTTGGATCCTTATGTAACAATATGACACCATGTGTGACTGCTAACTCAAAACGGACCAAAGGACTACATGTAAGAGTAGGTACGGTAAAACTCTGAGAAGAAAATACAAGAATGAATCATCATTACTTTCTAAGTCATGCATTCTAAGCTATGACTGCAAAGGCACAAGAAACAAAAGAATGATATGTATTGAACTTCATTAAAATTACAAATTTTTGTGATTTATAAGATATGATGCAGAGGACGAAAAGTCACACTACAAAATGAGAGAAATACTTGCAAATCATATATCTGATACGGGTCTAATACCCAGAATACATGAAGGACTTCTATAACTCAACAGTAGAGCCCTGACTGAATTAAAAATGGGCAAAAGGATTTGAGTAAATATTTCTTTAAAAAGTCATACATAATCAAAAGGCACACACAATGGCAGACAACATTATTATTTATTATGGAAATGAAAATAAAAGCTGCAGCAATATACTGTTTTATGCTCAGTAGGATGTCTAAAATTTTAAAAATGTAAACTAATAAATGCTGACAAGAAGATGAAGGAATTTGAGCATGTGTAGTTCACTGGTGAGAACGTTGAGAGGTCTAGCCTTTGTGAAAAAGTTTGGTGGGTCTTCAGCAAGGTAGTAGTAGAATTAACATATGGCCCCAAAATTCCAACCCTAAATATGTACCCCAAAGAGCTGAATGTAGGTGTTCAAATGAAATTCATCCTCAGATTTTCACAGTGACCTTATTTATAATAGGGAAAATGTGGAAATAATGCAAATTCCCTCTCACAGAGGAACACATAAACAAAATGTGTTGTACCAGTACCATGGAATATCGTACAGGCATAGAAAGAAATATAGTAGTGATTCCTATGACAGTGTATATCAATGTTGGTGATGTTAGGAAAGCCAGGCACAAAGGCCAGACAGATATATTATGTGATTCCATTGACATGAATTACCCTAAATAAGTTGCTAGAGACAGAAAGCAGCTCCACTATTGACAGAAGCAGAGGGAAAAGGAGAGCAAGGAGTGGTTGCTCAGTGGCTATGGGCTGCTGGCAATGGGACCTCTTGCTGGAGTGACATCAAGATTGAGGGTCTAGGCAGCTGTGGTGGTTGTACCTGCGCACATATATAGGTGGTTAGAATGTTAGATTTTGCGTTATGCATATTTTACTACCCCAAAGAGCCAAATACATAAAAGCCCATGAAGACAAGTGTTTTTCATGCCAGAATTATTCACCACAGCTTTTATTCCTGACCTATATAGGTAAACACTGAGGTAAATATTTCAGTTACATGTTTACAAGATAAGGAGAAGCAAAACAATGGATGATTATTTCTTCTGTAATAGTCAGCTTGCTATATCTGCCAATAAGCTCCCCATAAGACAGAGCAATGATCCTTCTTCCCTTGGAGGCCTGCAGGCCCTCTACTGTGAAAACACCTGCTCGTCTGTGTATCAGCGCTCTCGGAAATGATTACAACCTTTTGGAAAGGCTCATCTCTTTCCTCCTTTTATTTCTAATCTCATAAAACCAATTTTGCTTTTTTACGCAAATCCAAAAGGATCCAAGTAACTGCCAAAGCAAAATTCCTTATTGTGGTACAAAGGTCAGTTGAAGGTGAAGGGGATCTTTCTCATTTGCGCCCTGCTCCCAGCCTTGCCCTCTTGGCTCACTACTGGAGCTACTTGGGGTTGCAGGTACACTTCATGGCTCAAGTCATGTGAGACTCTGCAGAGTAGAAAGACTGACCATGCTATTTTAGCATTTTCTCCAGATCCGAGGGAAAGAAGCATGCTATCTGCATTTAGAGGCACCAAATTCTCTTAGAGGTTCCTCCAAACCCAGTCTTTGACTCTATCTGTTGAATGTATTACAGTGAAGTGGGTTGGAGGACCCTATAGGTTTCACATAATTTCTCTCTTGCAAGCATCAAAAGAAACCAATAATCTCTCAGTTGCTTTCATAGTTCAAATCAGAAAAGAAAGTGGTTAGTGACTTGCTGACATAACCCAATCAAACTCCAGATTTGAGCACCCATGAAAGAAATTATTTTCTTCACACTTATGCTTAGCGAAAAGGAAATGAGTCTGTATGAGGTGCCATTATGATTGATTATGATTCAGCAAAGATTCCTTAGCGTAGAATCTTTCCAGCTACAAATTAGATTGCTGAAGTCATGGCATGATGTGTCCTCTGCAGAAGCAAATGCAGCTACGATTTAGGCATGAAACTGTTTTCAGGTTGCTACCTACCTCACTCCTCTTAGTACAATAAGGGGAGAGCAGACTCCAGGTCCTGGCTGCCCTTCTGGAATTGCCATGTGATGTGCAGAGTGTGGCTCAGAGTAGACCCTGGGTAGAATGGTGAGTGAGGGCTACTTCAAACACCTATTACTTCTGTGTAGTCTTTTGTATCCTGAATCAGTTAAGTTTTCCTGGAAAACATCACCAGTAGACCTATACAAATGTCTGCTTATCTGTCCATCAAGCGATAGATGTGTGTGTGTGCGTGTGCACATGCTTGCGTGCATGTGCATATACACACGTTTATTTTCCTGGGAGATTTCTTTAGGGAATTGGCTCATAGGATGATTTTGTGCCTGATAAGTCTGAAGTCTGTAAAGTAGGTCTTGAGGCTTGAAACTCAAGAACTGGCCCACCAGTTTTGAAGCAAGACTTCTCTTTGAAGCAACTTCAGTGTTTGCTCTTAAGCCTGTTAATTGATGGGAGCCAACTTGCATGATTGAGTCAACTCACTGTGGATGTTATCCATATCCACAATATTATCTTCATAACAACTGCTAGATACTGTATATTCTAGCCTAGTCAAGTTAACAAGTAAAATTAAGCATGAGCCCTCCTCTCTGATTAGTGCCTGGGGGTCTGGAATGGAGACTTGGTGTGCATACTTTTACTGGCATTCCATATCCCAATTATTTCTGGACCAAGTCCCTTAACTTATTCAAAGACTTTTGTTAATTTTATTTATTTACTTTACCTGCGGTGCTGAGTATTGGGCTCAGGGCCTTGCACTCATTTGACAGTCAAACACACAGAGGCTGAACCCCGTACCCAGCTAGATTTTTGCCTGGTTACCTGAATGATATAAGATTATATAGTTATCTTGTACCATGGTCACCAGGTACAGTTGTATAGATTGGATATAGTGGAGAGTCCTGGACATTGGAATTCACATCCTCGCTACTGTGAATGGAGTACTGCAATGCAGAGTTCTAGAACACTTAAAGGGCGCTCAACATCCAAAAGTCCATTTATTCATCTTTTCTCCATCATCCTTACTTACCCTTTGTAGAGTATTCAAAACTTAATTCCTTTGAGAAGGCTAAAGAAGGGTGAAATCTCTGGTACTGGAAATACCTAAGGTCAGGTTTAAAATACTTGGTGATTAGCTCTTCAGTGAAAGAAATCTTAGGCTAGCTTCCTTGAGGATAAATCTTGCTAAGGTCTTGATGGCAGATAACATAGACAACAAAGAGCTTGAGGATGTTCATCACATGTCAATAATTTAGGAAAACACACTTCAGAAATTTGTCTGCAGTTAACTAAATTCAACTCTGTTCTTCGTTTGGACAAATTTTGAATATATTTCTCTGGTAGAGTTACTTGAAATCCATAATCTCTCTTTAAGACACTGCCAACATCTTTCTTTTCTCTGCATTTGTTCATATCAAGGCATTCAATAAATTTCTATTTGGCTTCTGCTATGTGGACTAGACCCTGGGTCTTTTCCATTTGGACCTTGCAATCTACTCTCCCATCTAAAATAACAGGTCCTGCTCCTTTAATTCTAGTGTCTCAGAAAGTTCAAATATATTTATCATCTCTGTGATAGTGAGAAGCGTTTTTAGTTCATTGGATAAAGTTTAGTTCATGGGACAAAGGGACATGAATGGAGCAGGTGGAAGATAAAGTGACCACTGTGCCTATGCATGCGGTGAGTAGGGGAGACTTGGGGGAAGTCTAGTTCTGGCTGGATCACTATGCTAGCAGTACAAGTGAATAAAAGGAAAGAGAGAGGTCTCAAAGAACTACAGAGCTTTCTGTTTCTTTTCAGCAACAAGTCGTTGGGAGGAAATCGATAGTGTAACACTCCTGCTTTTTTTCTGTTGTTGGAGGATCTGCAAACCCACCAGTCATGGCTTAGCTGAGCCCAGGAAACTTCCCTTCTTAGTCCAATGAGTTGTTACTGCCAAGAGCAAGGCTGAAGTCACCCAGGCATGTTAGGCCACCTCTGCATCCAAAAGTCCACCTCCTCCCCTGCCCCAAGATAATTTTAAGAATTTTTACAAAATTTCTCAGATTGTGGTAAGATTTTTAAAAAGCCAGCCAGGATGGTGCATGCCCTATAATCCTAGCACTTGGGAAGCTGAGGCAGGAGCATCCCCAAGGGAAACCTGGGCTACAGAGTGAATTCAAGGTCAGTCTGAACTACAAAGTGAAACTCTAGTCTCAAAAATACACAAATAAACACAGAAGAAGGATGGGAGAAAATGCCATTGTGAGTTTGATTTTTTTTTAATTACTTGAGCCCACGTGCAAGAATATTATTCTCATGATTTACTGGTTCTGTGTTTTCATTTTTCAATTTTCATCTTATCTCCACATTGTGCATGCTTTCAAGTAAGAATACTCCCATAAGAAATCTTAGATAAATGAAATGTTCCAACCTGATACCTGGAACTAAAGCCATATCTCATTGCTACATTTATCTGCTTCATATTTTCTATTGCCTCTCATTCCCGTGTTTTATTTTTCTAATTAAAGTGGTAAATTCTTTGAGGCAGAGAGAATGCCTGATATATGTTAGACATTTTACACATACTATTTTATTTGTATTTCTTTGAAATACAAAGCCTCAGGAAAGGGAAGTCACTTGCCTAGATTCTCATACCCAGCTTATAGCAGAATCAGACTCTTACTGACAAACGCAGGATCGTAGGAGTCACTCTCTGAAGGGAGGTAAGGGTGGGAGTCTGTGTGGTTTTGACAAGGGTGGGCTAGAATTTACTCTGGAAATCTTGACTAAAATGTTTTTGTGGGCCTGGTTAGGTTCACACCTAGGAAACTCTCTGAGGCTAAAGCCACAACTTGGTTAAATTGGGTGACTCACATGTGTGAAGGTTCATATTTTAGCACCTGGCAATCAGAGGCAAAATTAGACCACTTAAAAATGAATACTGGTGAAAACTCTAAACCTTTGCAATGGCTCCAGGCTGCTGCATACATTAGCCTCTTAATTGGATATAAGGACTGAATTGCTGTCTAAGCCCATATTTGATTCATACTAAAAACATACAAAGTGACAATTCTAAATGAGGTTTGAGTACTGTTTTAGGGTTATGGTCCTGAATGGATTTGATTTTAGTTCCATTTTTTGAAAAGTAGGGTCATTATGGTATTTCTTGAATAATTTGGAACTGGCCAATTATGAAGTCCTCAAAGATTTACTAAAACATTTTCTAAATCCAAGCCTTAGGAATCTGCAAAGAAAAGACTCATGTAGTTGTGCAAATATACCTAAAACTCAGTACTTCTTTAGTTTGAAAATTACACATTGATTTTTTTTCTAGGAATGAGTATAATTACCAAAGGATCAGAAAGGCAGAGAAATAGGCAATAGCCCACTCTGTAGGTGCTTGCTGTCACTGACCGAAGAATAGAGGCCGTTGCTGACTGTAATCTACCTCACTACTTCCCTATCTGGGAGAATTTATGGATTTCTCAGGCTTTTTGATAAGCTTTCACATTTACTGTATTCTATGTGGGACTTTTTTTTTCCCAGGGCCAGCAATCTACAGACGTGATCAAAGAGATGGAGGTAGGGTATTTGTCACTGACTTCTAGCAGAGTGTGTTGGTGGGAGATAGGTGCTTGTAGGTACACTGCCCCATTAGCCAGCCCTTTCATTCTTTTGATAACTTTATGCTTTAAAGACTTACAAAAAGAACATATTTGAATTTCCCACCTCTTATAATGTTCAGCCTGTCTCCACATTTTGAGTTTACAGGAAGAACTGAAGGTTATACAGTAACTGAAGGTTATGTATTAGTAATACAGATGCCAGGCAGCCACTCTGTCAAAAGCCTGTCAACCCTACAAGGCTGGAAGGGGGAGGACATGCACATTCATTTAGAAAGTGGTGGAGATTTTTGATACCTGGAATTAGAAACATGAAAGAGAAGAACTGGATTCGCATTAAATTTCACCATGTGTAGCTCTTTTTAAAACATTCCCAATTCAATTACAAACTCTGAGAAGAGAATTTAATTCATTCTTGCCCACCAATGAATTCCCAGGCTTTGCAATACAGCTATGAGTACACAGATATTTCATTAATGAATAAATGAACAAACGAGCAAGGCAGGGGTGGTTGCACGCATCTTGTGCTGTACCCGCAGGCTACAGTGTAAAGCCTGGGGCTAGCAGGTGCTCAGGAACGACAGGAACGTGAATGTGTCTCTGGAGCTTCAACTATGAAGATGCTAAGGCTGTGTTATTCAGTGTTATTCACTATCTGACTAGGTTGATTTTCACAGACCAGTTAAATTGTGAGTCTGGCAGTTCTCACATAAAGATGGGTCCTTCACTCTCGCCTGGTTTTGAAGGCGCCACCACTAGACTATTCCCTCTGATTCATTTAACCATTGTGTGTAGACAACCATCAAATCCATTATTTTTCTGTTGCAGGAATAAAGTGAGGCCGGGAAGCCTATCGTATGGAGCCAAGTTATAAAAATTAGAATATATGGTAGCACCAAGGCTGCACCTAACTGGGTATTGCATGGAGAGTGAAAAAGAACCGTGGAGAGTCCAAAGGCTCTGGCTTGCTGAAAACCTTAATGACATGCATCACTATTTTAATTATTTTTCTTCTCACCTGTAACAGGGACATTCTTTTGAAGACATATTTGCAAGGAAATTATATCAAGGGTGGGGAACATTATAACTATGGTACACACATTTGAAAACACAAATGTAAGGTGATACTTAGATTGCACGAGTCAGGTTTTATACAGAAATTATGCGATGTATCCCAGTGTTCTCATAAGTCCATTCTTAAGAATAAGCTACTAATGCTTTTGAAGGAGCTTGGAATTTCAAGTTCAACTATTTCCTATTCCATTATTGAAGGAATTTATAGAAACAAACTCTAATCAGATTATTTGGTACATAAGAAAATTTAATGTTCATAGTGTGTCCTAATTTTTTTCTGTTTCTCTTCCTATTGCAAGAAAATATTTGCCACCTCAATTCAAGAGCTGTATAGGAGTTGTTTGATATAATTAAAATAAGCTCTCAGTGTGCTATAAAAGAAATTCTAACCATTATATGCCAACAACATACAGGAAACCACCATCTTAATGTCAGTGAAGAAACAGGAAACACTGCTTACCTTTGTTATGTCAAGATTACTAAAAGAATTGCTCTACTATCCTCCGCTTTGACACAACAGCTGTCCTGTAATTTGTACCTTATTCCAATATATAACTTAATTCTTCATAATACTACTAACTTGGAAGGAAATTGACCAATAAATCAATTCCACTGTAAAAGTTCACATGCCAGAAAAAAGGGTAGATAGTAAGTTAAACAATTCAAGACCAAATAATAATTTATTTATTTATTTTTCATTTGATACAAGATCTTGCCATGCAGTTTGGACTCACAGTGATCTTGCTGTCTCAGCATCCACAGTGCTAGGATTGCAGGTGCCTGTCAACACGCCTGGTTTCAGGGCCAGCACGGCATGCGGTACTGGGGATGGAACTCAGGACCTTGAGCTTGCAAGGCAGGCCCTTATGCCACCTAGCTATCTGCCCAGCTCCCCAGATAATAATTTTTCACTATTTCAAATACTGCTTAATACCAAGAGATTACTATGTTAGCACCTCAAACTGAAAAAAAAGCATATACTGGATAAGCATGTCAAAATACGTATTTTGAAAGAAATGCATCATTGTGATACTGTTGCTGACTATAGGTAGGTGGTAGCTGCAGGACATCGTTTTATCAGCTTCTGTATGCTATTTTGTTATGCAAATTATATTCCATAAATATGCATTTCTTAGTAATCACAAGAAATTATAAAAG
>PVKN010030705.1:0-12664 GCA_004027915.1 Capromys pilorides
TCGTGGCACTGTGTGCTCAGTTACGTCTTCACGTTGTATGATACCCGGCCACTATTACAAATTACGTGCCCGTACTGCAGAATTATCTATGTACCGCCAACACCTAGGGTGGCCAGAGAGAGCTGTAATTTATTTTCCCCGTCAAACACTAGTTCCAAAGCTGCTCTGTCTTTTTCTAACTCAGCACCTATCTTATCTATCTTTAATCAGTCAAAAGCCACTGATAGACTTCTCTGATGGACCCCAGATTAAATTGAAAAATGTACCCCAAATCAATGCCTAGGTACCACTCGATCTCATCAACAGAGTTCTGTGTTGAGTTCACAGCAGTCCTGCTGCTGCTCCTTAATTGGCAATCCTGTCCTTGAGAACAGCATTGTTCTTCTTTCCTCTAGGTGACCTGAGGGTCCAGTTACTGAGATTTCAGGTGCCACCCCACATACTTGCCTCTGTGCCTGCCTGTCACATAGAAGAAGACACTTTTGTCCTGGAAATTGGGCTTGAGTGTGAAGGCCTGCTGGGCAGAGCCTAGCACCAGCAGCCTCACCGTCACTGTGAGTCCAGCCGCCCTTTGTCCTGTCATTGACCACATTCCTTATGTCACAAACTGTAGATAACTCCCACTGCAGCACAGTGTGCGGAATGCATCAACGAGCGCTTCTGTCTTGTGTGACAAAAATATGGCACACGCCGCCCTTGAGGAATGCACATGGAATGTTTACAGGATCACTGGCTGAGCCTCACCGAGGTAGACACAGTCAGAAATGGTGGCAGGGAGGGGCCACTGTGGATCAGAACTTCTTGGTGTGAGTGAGGTGTGCGAGGATTGGATAAGGACCTCTGGGTGCTTCACTCAGGCTGCAGCCAGGAGCGGTGAGGAGCTGGACTCGCTCAGAGGCCGTGGGCTAAAGGCCTGGGAGGCCCTGAGAGTGGAGGTGCTGGTCTGTCAGAGGCCCCGGAGGGCACAACGGCAGACAACAGGCTCCTGGCCCCTTATGCTCTGGCTGTCTTCCTGGAGGTGACATCAGCCAGGGTCCTGTCAAGGCTTCTGCCATTGTGTGCCACCTCAGCCCAGGCCGCAGGCAAGGCCACTGGCCATGGAGGAGGCCTCCAGGGCTGTGCTCAAGGCATGCCTTGCTCGTCCTAAGTCCATCACCTCGGTGCTTTGGTGGTAGGAAGGGAGGTGGATGCAGCGGCGGGGACCTGAGGTTCAGAAGCACAGTGTAAGCACGGGCCACCGGGACAGCAGCACAGAGGAGAAATTGGAGCATTTGAGGCTGTCTCTGTCTCTCTCTCTCTCTTGTGCTCTGTCTGTCTCTCTGTCTCTCTGTCTCTCTGTCTCTCTCCTCCCTCCTCCCCTCCCCTCTCTCTCTGTCACTGTTGCTCTCCCTGCCTCCCTCTTTCTTCCTGTTTGCTTGTCTCTAGGTAACAAGGAATCAGATGCACAATGCTCTGGTGAGCAGCCTCTTCTCTTGGCCTCCTTGGCGAGATTCTCTGCCCCTCCCAAGTACTCTGATCTCACTTCCCGGGCCTGCTCTCTTGGCTCTGCCCCATGGGTAGTGCAGGGTCCACTTCAGCCTCTTTCTGGCTCCAGGTGACTTCTCCCAGCACAGTGGCTATGGATAAAGACTCAGTTTCTCTCCTTTTTTTTTAGAAACATATTTTATTTTATTATTGAGACAGGGTCTCGCTATGCAGTTTGGCACCTGAAGTCTAGGGGCTGGCATGGCATGAGGTACCAGAGATTGAACTCAAGTCTTTGTGCTTGCCAGGCAGGCACTTAAGCCACTGAGCTGTCTCCCAGCAAGGCTGGTTTCTGGCTGAGCTGTCCTCTGAGTCCGTCTCTGAGCCCTGGGCTCTGTGGCCGCGTCCCTTGCGCATCTGCATGGCATGGCAGGCAGCTCGAGCTTTACATCTTTCACAACCTTGCTTCTTTCTCAGTTTTGCATATTACTAAATGTGTAATCTGTTGCTCAGCCCTTCCAGGAAAGAAGAGAAATGAGATTCCCTCAGAGCCTCAGGGAGCCTCACCTGGTTTTTCGCCTCTGTCAACCACACTCATTTTGGTCACCCCCTCCTCTCACACCACCAGCGAGTGTGAAGACAGCTTTGTTTCATTACTAACCGGTTGTTAAAACATAAAAATTGTGTTAGTCTCTGCACTCCCATGTAGGCCGCAGCGGAGCTCCCTGTGGCCACGCCTGACAGAAGCACTGACTTTAACTCTCAAATCCCTGTCAAGTTTGCTTACTTCTCTTCGTCTCATTATTTGGGCCTCAACGACTACGGTGTTGAATTTTAAAGGAGCTCCAAGGTGTTGCTTCTACCTTCTCAGAGCCCGGCTATGCTTTAGAAGCAGAAGTCCTGCTAGGAAGACGGCCCTGTCACGCCACTCCCTTCATTTAGATCCTTCTGAGGCTTCCTGTTCCACAAAAGCAAAATGTCAAACTCTCCACCTTGTTCTTGAAGACCTTCTCTTGTCAGGACGTAGGCAACTGTAAGTTCTCTTTCTAAACACTTTAGTTATTGAATTTGACCCAGTATGAGTTTTGTGCCAGGGGCTGGGATTTGAATACAGGGCTCTGTGCAGGCCGGGCTGGCCTTGCGTCGTGTGAGCTGTGGCCCAGACCACGGCCCGCTTCGCCTTGCTTTCCTCTGCCGACAGCTTGCTCTCACCTTGTACCTGATGCACACACTGCAGTGCCGGGCTTCTGTGCCTTGCCCTCCCCTTTCCTCACACATGAGACTTGTTTTTCTGTAGTTGGTGAACAGAGCTCCAGCCATCGCTATTTCATGAGACGGTTTCACGTCTCAGCTAGAGAGCAGCTCTCCGGCTCTTTCCTGTTTATTTTATTTTTTTCCCTGCAATTAGCACAGTGGGTAATTGTTTTCTATACTGAGTTTCCTTGTTTTTCCCTCTTGTCGTCTTATCACCACTACAATTCATCTTCCACAGAAAGCAGTTTCCCCGGCTCACGGCAGCTCTAGGACCTTCCTGTGGGAAGACTTGAGGAATGTTTGTTCCATAAATGAGCGAAGGGACGGGGGAGCAGCGAGGCTCCTAGTCCACATCCCTGTAGCTCCCCGTGCCCGGGCCAGAGCTTTTATTTTTTATTTTTTTACAACTTTTAATAAGAAATAACAATGTGACAGTTTCAAAACGCATTAGTAGTACATTCCTAATATTTGGTACAATGCATATTGCTGTCCTATCAGTTATATAGAGCACAGGGTGTAGACATTATAATTTTTCTAATCATTATTGGCACAAAAAATTTCTTCTCATTGAACTAAGAGAAAGTAGTTGTATACATAATCCAATGTTTGATAATCACAGTGGGTTATTGGTAAAACTGGCAATGTTGGAAGCTGTTGATTTAAGCCTCTTATAGCTCAGCATTCTAACCTAACTTTCCGTTTTATGCCTTGTGGTTAAGCTTCTCTGCTGGGTGGTTAAGGACAAGTTTAAACAAGACCTTTATAGTAAACATGTAACTTTTGTATCTCTCAAGGTCAGTCAAATCCCCTCAGGATTTATTTTGGAACCATTTACAGTGTTTTGTAGCACTGTTGTCAGTGTCAGCCATCTGGATGAGTCATGGTCATTGTTTGACCAGTTTGCTCTTATGAAAGCTTGAGAGAATGTTTTTTTTCTAGGTGACTCTCCTTAGGTACACTGTATATCTTCACTCCCTTTCCTCTGCAGCCCCATAATATCCTTGAACAGAAAATTTGGGAAACCACTGATTATAGGATGTTACAGTACAGGTTCTCTTATGTCCTGAGTCCTCACTGACCTTGAAGGGCTAGGGCCAAAATATTGACTCTCCTTATAGCTCTTCTTTTTCTCTAATTTTGGTCTGTAAACTTACATTCTTAACCCTCCAGAAGAAAAGCTTAGGGACACTACTACTCTATAACATAGGTACTTGAGCATAACATCACTGTTTTTCTGAGCATCATACATCTTAAATTTAACTTGGAATTGGTATTTTCTATCAAACATTGATTTTCTAATAAATTTTATAGAATGTGATAAAAGCAGTTACACATTTTTACACATTTAGAAATCTAAGTACATACTTTTAAAGCACAGTTGCGCCAAGGCTTTCTCCTAAGTTACATCCCCAGCACCCCTTTATTACGAAGCACCTCTCTCTGAATCCCAAGCTGTCCAGGGCTGGCTCAAGCTGGAGATCCCCTTACCTCAAGCACCCAGACAGCTGGGGTTGTAGATGTGCACCACTATGCTCAGATCAAGTGTTCTCTAAACGTTTTGTCATAAGGCAGTTGTGAGAATCAAGCTGCTAGGGGTCTCAGCACATGGGTTTCAGTCCTCATCAGAGGTCTGTGTATGTAATCTAAGTGAAACCCTATCTTTCCTTATGTGCAGTTTGTTTCCAAGCAGGTTTTACAGAAAGCATATAAAGGCACTCGTGTTTACTGGACAGAAAGGAAGGCGCCCTCCTCCCACGACGGTGTTGCTCTCCCATTAAATTACCAGCACTGCCGCCTGGGAAGCAAATGAACGTGGTTGTCAATTTCTGAAATACAAGAACCTCAAAAGTCAAAAGCTTGGTTGGGACAGTATAAGTTGGCATGCAACAGGTAATTGTGAACATGTTTTATGACAAGGCTTGGCCATATTCCTAGTAGACTTGAACATTACAACCAGCTTGTCCCAAGTGCTGACGGGTGTGGAATTCAGTTTCTTATTGCCAGTGGCATTTGGGAGACAGGAGGCCCAGAGAAACCCATTCTAGAGGAGTGAAATATTTTATCGCCGATGGCATTTAAAACTCCTGTGCAGGCGATAATAAAAGCAGAATGACTGGCTTTACTGTTTCATAAAGTTTCTATAGAAAACATCTTATTAGCTCTGCCCCGCAGCAAAGCCCTCCCAAGGTGACTCTTCCCCTCCCACTGCCACACAGTAACCCTCTCTGAAGGCCTTCAAAGGCAAGTGCATGGTAACTTGTGGTTCTTTATGCGTTTTGTGTTTTCTTTATTATTATCTTGTATTATATTCCAGTGTTATAATCATTTTATATGAGTTTTTGTGTTGTAGAACCAGTCATGTAGTCTCCATTATTTCTTATAGAGAAACTTGCCTTATAATCCAATTGCTTTGGATTACAAGCATACTTCAGGAATAAATTCTGCTTGCAATCCCGCCTGACTGCATTTCCACAGTACAGGGAGAGCTTCCTTGGCCTTATTAACGGCGTAGTGCGCTACGACACAGACGTGGTGCAGTTCCGCTCCTACGTGTCTAAGCGCCTGTGGGTGGAGAATGGACAGTGTCCCGTCTCCTTAGTTAGGAGCGTAGCTCAGTGGCTGCCGCTCCCACGAGGCACTGCAAGCGCAGCAGCGCAGCGGCAGGGTCGGCGCCCAGCAGAAGGAGCAGGTGGGCCCCAGGCTGTCTGTGAAGATCTAACTGGGGCGTAGACATAGAAACTCAAAAAAGTTTAGACTTAAGTCGTCTTCTGCTTTTTCATATCGCATGGTGGAACACCCTGTGAGTTTAGTATAGTTCTTTGGGGTGAACATCAACCAGCTCTGAGGATACCTCACAAGTTTCCTGTGTCCCAGCTGACACTGGCAGTAACCCTTGCTCTGCTATAGCCAGAACACAAACCAAAGACATACACTCAACTGTGTAACTTTAAATAAAATATTGCATTTCAGTTTTTACATGAGATGCATTTCTTCTCAAGTTTATTTGTACATAATAATCATCTGTTGAGCTTCAAGAGTACATTTTTTGAATCCACAGTTTAAGTGGCTCTTAGGTAAATACCTTACACTGCCTTCTTTCGCATACCATGGGTTATTTGAACGCGTAGCTGTATTTGAGAATAATTTATCTTAAACGGGAAAGTTTTAGAAGTGCTATTACATCAAAGTTGCATTTCAATTATTAGATAACACTCTCCCTTTTAAATTGTCTATCATCTTTTATGCACCATCTTGGCAAGATAATTAAAAATCTATTTAAGCCGACTTGGAGGACACGTTAACCACTGGATATATGGGCTGTCGCTCTAATTATCCTTGGGCCCTGGGCACATTTACCATTAGCGCACACAGTGTGGAAGGCGTGATCCAGGAGTATGAATTTTAGATGTCACATTAACCTTTTTGGTCATGAATCATCCCATACCATTTGCTTGGCAATGCAGATGAACAACAGCATGCTATTGACCAGAATGAAAGAGAGGGGCTTCCTAGAGCCGAGGTGCGGGCTCGCCTTCCTTACTGTTGAGGACAGGTCGGGGGAGGGTCGCAGAACAGGGAACGGAGGACCCGAGAGGTGAGCATGGGATAAGCTGACACCAGCAGTGAAGCTCCTGGCACAGACACACAATGGTCTAACCATGATCAGCAGCAAAGAGAAGCTAAAATAATTTACGATCGAAAGGTCTATTCAATGCATCGCTAAGGTGAAACAGGATACAGACCTATAAATTTCCGGCTACCTTATTAAAACAGTAAATAATGATCTGGGCTATGAGAAAGTAGTTTTCCTCTTGATAAAAGACTTGAAGTTAATGATTGTTTTATATGCTAAGTGGATGGAAAATTTTCTGGAAGAGAATTAACGCTGACAACATGCCTCTTGTACACAGTGGCAGAGCACTAACGCTAGAAACAGAGCAGCGTCTAGAGCAATGTGATTGTTCTCTGAGAACGGCTCAGTGAAGTCCACATAGCCAGTGCCGCAGCCTACTGACATGTCCCAAGGGGCGGCCTGTACAGGAAGCGAAGTCTCCTGCCTCGCTGGGCATGATGGGAGGCAGGGGATGTGCTGTCTGTCCCTTAGGGGGAGGGACTCCTGCAGGTGACCTCTCTGGTCCTTTTGTTCTTGACTGCTGCTTTGTATGAATTTTAATGTTAACATCTACAGGAAATTCATGGCTATATGCAGTATCATAATCTGATAGTGCTGAACTCTTTTTGGTATCATATTGCCTGTTGCATATCTAGCTTCAAAATGCTATTTTGTATATCACTGTGGTACGATGTTGTTACTTCTTCTAGGAAGATACTCAAAAAGGGAATAGGGGAGGCTCTAGTTTTAGTTTCTTGAGTAATCTCCACACTGGTTTCCACAGTGGCCTTACCAGTCTGTACTCCACCAACAGTGGAGAGTGGTTCCTCTTCTCCCACAGCCCTGCTAGCACTTGTTGTTGGTTGACTTCATGGTGGTAACCATGCTATCTAGAGATGGAATCTCACAAGGAGTGAGACGAGGTTTTCATTTGCATCTCTTTACCAATCAGTGATGCTGAACATTTTTAATATATTTATTTTCCATTTGTACTTTTTCTGAGAAATATACACTCATCTCCTATGCCCATTTTTGGACTGGGTCTTTGAATCTGGAGGGTCTGATTTTTTCAGTCCCTCATATGTTGCAGATATTAGTAATCTGTCTGAAGCGCAGCTGACATAAGCCTTTCCCCACTTTGCAGGCTTTTATTCACTGCGTTGGTTTATTTTGCTGTGCAAATGCTTTGCAGTAAGAAGCAATCCCAGTTGATGATCCTCTGTGACAGCTCCTGTGTGACAGGGGCTTTGGTCATAAGTCTTCGCCTGCACTTCTGTCTTCCACAGCTCTACCCGTTCTCCCTTCTGGCAGGTTTAGTGCTTCTGTCTTACTATTTAGCTCTTTGACCCTTTTTTTTTTTTTTTTTTTTTTTGCATTTCAGGGAGGGGTCTACAGGGTGTTCAGGTTTTCTCTACTAGATTGGACTCATAGCGATCCACCTGTTTACAGCCTCCCAAGAGCTGGGATTATAGATACACACCGCCATGCCTAGTCCTAGCTACTATCTCAGCATGTCTCAGGGGAGCAGGACCAGCACAGCAGGCCTGGGGATCGAACCCCTAGCCCCTGTGCCTGCTTGCAGGTGCTTTAATCCACTGAGCTATTTGGCCGGCCTGAGTTTTTAAAAATTTGAGAAAAATGATTTCCTGCTGCTCAGTTGACTTAACTTTATTACAACCTGAGAATTAAGCACAGTGTTTGTTCTCTCCTGTTGATCCCTTTAAGACCGCTTTAGCAATGCTGTGGAACACCTAAACTCCTTCCTTTACTGTCTACACTCACTCTAGCTTTCTCTATTATCTTAATCATTCTTCTGGCTCTCTATTTTAATCTTCTTTCTTAAATTTTAAAGAGCAAAACAGTGATACAAATGTCATGCAAGGCAGCAGAAGAGCAAAGACGATTAATACACGTGGATGGTCATCATCAAAGTAGTTGCTCAAATTGCAAGATACAGGCATGAAAAATGGATCAGTATTTATGAGCACAGATCCTTCTTTTTAATGAACCAATACAAATTAGTTCTCCTTTTCCTTTTCCTTTTCCCGGCCTTTCTTTGTCCTTTCCTCTCTCCCAGTTTCTCTTTCCTCTTTCTTTATTCACTCTGATTTTAATTTCATGCATGTTGGTAGATATGGGTCTAGTTCTAGTCTTTGGCATGTGGAGAGCTAGCTTTGCCAGCACCGTTTATTGAAAACGGCACCCTTCCAGTGAGTGTGTTTGGATCATTTGTCAAAGATCAGGTGACTGAGTGTGTTCAGAGGTAACAGCTCTATGGGCTGGGAGAGGAAGAGAGTTTGAAAAGAGGAATAGGAGTGAGGGGGAAGAGGAATCAATATACATCACCGACAAACACAAGTTCCCTGTAATCCACATGGTCATTGCGTACACCTACACTGTATCAACAAACCAAAAGTTTAAAAACCAAACCAAGCAAAACAGAAAAACAAAGCAATAAAAAGAAAATACTATTCCAGCTATAGGACTGAGGTATTTTACTTTGCTAGTACTTCACAGGGCATGTCATCACATATGTTTTTAAAAGATGTGATAAAACTTGAATAGACATTGGAGACCTGTATGAAGACCATATCAGTTAAATACTGTTGAGGAAGCTTAAGGAGTTTTGGGGGAATAAATTTTTAAACAGCAAATTCGGTTTTAGTTGTTATACATTCTTTTCACTTTAAGTCACACGAATAAGGTTCCAAGTGACATAGGCATGGCTGTAAATACCAGTGCCAGGTAAGACCTTAGGAAACAAGGGAGGTTCTGATCTGTGGGCTTTGGGAGAAACACAAATGCAATCAGGTCAGAAATGAAATACAATTTCCCATAAAAATAACGTGGCCCCTTTCTTTGTTATCCATTTAGCTTTCCTTCAACTTTATTTTTAGCAACAACTAGTTTCTACACTTGAACTTAAAAATTTAAATATATTGAGTAGCATGGGCTTCATTTATCATGTTCAAGTCAATTAGGATGGCTTAGCATTATGATAAATTAAAATTAGGTGAAGCTGCTGTGTATGGGGAGAGTTCCTTAGGGCTGCACCAGACACCTGGAACTGTAGAACAAATGGCCTCACTGCTGTTTCTTTCTCAGGATAGCAGAGAACCAGAAAAAGCAATAAAGAGAAATCACCCCCTTTCAACAAAAGTCCACTGTCTGTGGAGGGAGCCAGACCACCGTGCCAGGTAACAAAGGTGGCCTCGAGGTTCCAGAGAAGCCATCAGCGGAGCTGTGCGTCACGCCGTCCCACAGTGCTCCACGCTTTACAGAGTTCACTCACCTCGGCACTCACTTTGAACTGCGACGCACCTTGAAGGTCACCTTGTCCTGTCCTGTCGTCTCTGCCTGTGGCTCAGCAGCTGACAGGAACAGGCCAGAGGCCAAGCCGAGTTCTCCAGTTCTGGTGCCCGCTTGGGTGGTGAGCAGGCAGAGCTCAATGCTCCCATGAGGGTTCAGTCACAGGATTTTCCTGTGCAGGTCAGGCTGGTCGCAGACTCACTGTGTAGCCCAGGCTGGCCTGGGACTTCTGGCAGTCCTCCTGCCTCAGCTTCCCAAGGGCTTGATCATGGATGTGTGCCACCACGCCAGACCCAGCTAGCTTGACCCTGAAATAAAGATCTAGGTGAATTCTACTATTTTTTTTATCTTACAATGTCTTGATTTCTTAAATAGTAATTACATAATTTTAAGATAAACATTTATCTCTTCATGCCATAATTTAATGGTTTGTGTTATTAATCAAATTTTCATATTTTTTAGAGCAAAAATCGACAACTGTTTTTCCTTAAGGACCAGGTAGCAAGTATGTTCTCCTTTTAGGTCACGCCGTCTCTCTTGTGACACCCAGCTCTGCTGCAGTGCCGGCAAGGGTCTAGGCCCTGGAAGCAGGCAAGCAAGCAAGCAGGCAAGCAAGCGCGTTGGTGCCAACTTGGAGTACATCGGAGAAGCAGTCGGGGCAGGCGTGGCCCACTCCGCTCTGCAGGGGCCCACACAGGCCATAATGCACGACAAGTCAGGGGACACTGTTTTCCCTAGAAGTAAAGTTTAGAGTAAGTTTGAATCAAGTTAGGATTCAACAGATATTTTTAAAAATTACTGACTGAACAAATCACTTTTACCTGTTTATAAGGCGTAGCATTTCTTTCTGTGAATGATTCCCCGCGTACTGTTTGCTCTCCTCTGCGTCCCCTTCCCAGCACTCACCCAGCCAGGTCCCGCCCGGCACCCGAGGGCTCGTGGTGCACTCCCTGTTAGCATCCTCACCCCAACATGCCTTCATCTTCCCGCAAACGATGCGAGCTGCTTCTTGCTTACGGAAGCCAGCACTCCACTGAACACAAATGCCCTATTTTGTTCCTGCACAGTTTCTGCTGTGTGAGAAACCTGACTATAAACCAAGAGTAAATAAAAGGCGGATACTAGGAGGTGGGGAGACTTGTGGAGCTGGGAAGGGAACAAGGGACAGAGGGGGCAGAGAGGTGTGCAAGGCGGGACGGGCTGCGTGCGCACGTGGGTGAGCCACGCGGGCGTGCAAGTGCTATGGACTTCAAACACGGACTCATCAAAAACAAAACGGGGAAAAAAGGAAAAATTCTGGTAGCAGATAAAAATCAAACCAAAACTGCTAGTTACGACGCCCGCCGCAAGCGCCGCCGTGTCAGCGGAAAGCTTTTAAGTTACAGCTGGGAACTCGCTCAGGAGGTGGCCGGGTTATTGCGTGAGTCTTTACGAAGTTACGGAATCTAAAGGTGTGTTCCTTCAGGCTGCGTCTCGTCCTCACAAGACCGCATCAAACGCCAGCAGCAGCTGTGGTTGGCCAGGACCCCAGCGCCCACCAGCTGCTCAAAGGCCTGCTGTGCGCGCATCGCGATGCGTTTGTGATGCTTATTTTACATTAACGTCTACGAAGTAGACGCAGAATTAGAACTTACCGAAGGCCACATTGTAATTTTCCATAAAGCGATTTTCATAGCATGAATCTTTAAGCATCAAACTTTGCCCATTATTTATAAGACTATAGGCTACAAAAACATTCAATATATAAATTGCCTTCATTTTCTATGTGAAGTAGTTATTTCTGTAAAGTATTCAATAAATTTCTGGCTAGAAAAATGTATTTTCTTATTTTTGATGTATTTGGTAAAGGGTCTCACTGCGCAGGCCGGACTCATTGTGCTCCTCCTGTTTTCAGCCTGCCCAGAGCTGGGATTACTGGTGTGCACCGAGAGGCCCAGACTCGGGGTGGGCTCAGCATAGCTGGGGTGGGGACCAGCATGGCATGTGATACTGGGGATGGAACCCTGGTCGCTGAGCTTGCCTTAGCAGGCGCTTAGTCCACTGATCTATCTAGCTGGCCTTAAAAATGCATTTTTTGGTAAGTATTATTTTGTGTGTAAGAAACATGATGATTAACAGTAAAATATTTTTATGATCACCACAGTTAGTTTTCTCAAGTCTATTTTGATAGCTTTAGGTAAGATAATGACAAAATTTCTAATCAGTGCAGCCCATTTAATATTTTCATTCCCCTGAAGTGTCATTAAATACCAATTTTCAAGATATTTAAGCATCAGTCATACGAATCACATTAAAGTTGCCACCTAGGCTTTCATCTATTTTAAATAGCATTGGATCTTGTTAATATTCCAGGTATATAATTTTGCTATTAATTATCATGAGCATTTGGGAGATGCCTTGTCAACATAAAGTCACTAGGAGATAAAAGTCACATGCGTATCACATACCAGATACGTTTATTGTTGTAGTTGAAAGTTTTCTGTGGGAAAGATAAGGTATAGAAACTAACACTCACCCACTGCAAAAACGGAATATTTATTGGAAGGCATCTTATTTAAAATTTAGCATCCAAATAGGCATGCTCTTGGCTTGGTCATGCGGAAAGATGATTCGGGTAATTCCAAGTTCATTCTTATTTTATTGTTTTGGAGATTATCTGCTTTCCTTATGGACCAGGTTCATTGTGATTTATTACATGATCATGCAAGCCTCACTCAACAAGGCGGGAAAGCTGCGCAGCCCCCACGTAGGCGACCTTCACATCTGCGCAAGCGCTGCTGAAGGCTCACTTGTGATGAGCAAGGGCCGATCTCTCGTTTGTGCCGCAGAATCACTCCTATTTACGCAATAGATTCCACTGGAATACACTACATTTTACAAGATTTCAAGCACGAACAAGACCGTTTCTTCCAACTCCACCACGGCAATGGCCGTCTGAGGAATTCCTTGTTATTCCGCCCTCCCGCCCCCCCGCACGAGCCTTCACTCACTGGAAAGCAGCTCATAGGTCAGCCTCCAGCTGTG
>PVKN010030706.1:0-12715 GCA_004027915.1 Capromys pilorides
AATTAAGAAGTTGGTTATAAGACCTGTTTAGGAAGATGATTATTAGCACTGATAGTTGGCTGGCTGTGTGAATGTACTTGATGCCAATAAACTGTAAAATCCAGAAAAATAGTAAAATAGTAAATTTCATGTTATGTTGAGTGTAATACAAAAGAAAAAAATTTTACTGCCGGGCATGTTGACACAGATAGGCTATGCATGTTGGCATTAGCTGAGGCAGGATAATGGCAACTTCAGGCCAGACTGGCCTATTTAATGACTGCAATCCTCTATCAAAATTTAAAAATTTATTTAATTAGAATTTTTCTTGGTACCACATGCTGTGCTGGCCTGCACTGAGCTGGTGACCAGCCTGGGCTACAAAAGTGAGCTCAAGGCCAGGCTGAAGTGCATAGTGAGACCCTGTCTCAAAAAGACAAAAAAACAAAACAAAACAAAAAAAACAACACAAAAAAGACTAAAAAACAATAATTCTCAGAGTGCAGGCATGGTGGTGCACATCTGTAATCCCAGCGCTGGGGAGGCTGAAAACAGGATGGTCACTATAAGTCTGAGCTGTGTAGTGAGACCCTATACCAAATACATAAATGGAAAAAAATTGAAAAAGGGTTGGGGATGTAGCTTAGTGCCAAGGCCCTGGGTTCAATTCCCAGTACCCCAAACAAAACCAATGCCAGCAGTTTTAGTTTGTCTGTATTTTGAGGGTCTTGTATGTAGCCCCTCTTCCTCACAGAGACCCTCTAGCATCAGCCTCCCAAGTGCTGTGTGTCACCTCAACTAAACTAACATCAAGTTTACTGCATACCTATTGCCTTATCTTCAAGAAAATGAGCTCACACCAACTGTGGTAGCACAGATCCGATCTTTACCAGTGTGACATGTGAGGAAGTCATCTGAAATTAGCAATTCGACAATCACCAGAGGATTTACAACATGTAATCAATCTCAATTTTCTACAGACTCAAACAGGGAAAGAGGAGAGTGGACCTGGTGTTAAGGTCATTTTGATTCCAAATCTTTTCAACACTGTGAAATTGAACTTTGGCCACTGTTCTGTGATTTTCTGCATAACATATTCTTATAAAAGCTGTAGAGAACACAGTGCGGTTGTTTTTTTTTTTTTTTTCTGTCTTTTTGAGACAGGGTCTCACTATGCACTTCAGCCTGGCCTTGAGCTCACTTTTGTAGCCCAGGCTGGTCTCGAACCCGCACTGATCCTCCTGTCTCAGCCTCCCAAGTGCCGGGATTACAGGCGTGTGCCACCACGCCCGACGCGTGTTTGTAATCTTTTAATTCCTGGGCAAGGCCATTTCCTCTGGTTACAGAAACACCCGCCTCGAAAGAGACGCCTCAGGCTGCGACTCCTGAGCATCCGGTTCTTCAGCGAAGAGGAAAGGGCGGGGCCAGCGGTTGCGCGCAGGCTCCCACGTCCTCCAGCGAGAGTGGCCGCTCTAGGCAGCGGGGAGGTCGCAGTGTGGAGGGGTTTGGGAAGTGAGCGCTGCCTTTCCTCTATGGTCGCGGGCAGGGGCGAGCTCCGCGCTGCCTCCTAGGTTACCTCCGGAAGTGAAGTCGCCACCTCGCCTTCTTCCGCGGGGGCTCGTGCGGGGGCTATGGCCGGGGAGGACCCGGGATGGAAAGAATGGTGAGCTTTGGCGCCGCAGGGCGTTCATTGCTGGCGAGGGGGCACTTGGTTTCAGGGCATGGTGTGGAAGATGGCTGGGGTTCCCTCGGCTGAGCCGCTCCGGCGGAGTCGGAGGAGGCACGCGGGTTTTTCCTCCCTCAGGGCCGGGTTCTGGGCACCTCTGCCCTGGAGGCTGGATGCAGACCCCAGCCTGGCGACTTCTCCATCTCTTCCTACCCACCGCACGTCTACGCGGGGCCGCAGCCGCTGGCTCCCAGGGCTCCTGAGGGTGGAGGCGCGTCGCTTTTACCGACCTTCGAGGGGGACAGAGGGACTCCTGCCCGCCAGGAGCGCTGGCCGCAGCCTGTGACCGCCCCACTAGAATTCATCGAGACCCTAATAGCCACCCGGTTTCGATCACGGTCTGTTGGAGGCAGGGATTGATTCTTTTTGTTAAAAATGGGGTAATAACGGAAGCACAGAAAGGAAAAATGAAACTCCCAGGTCAGCCTCATTGCTCAGAACTCTAAACGTGTGCAGAAGGGAGTTTTGTTTCTTTAAAAAGGAAAGTATGGGGATGGCTCGTTATGTCTAACTGGGAATCTTTAGTAGTGGGGCAGGAATCTCTCCCCGCCTACACCTTTGTGGAAAAGTGATATCCTAGAGGCTGTCATGCCCTCAACTGTCGCCGGTGAGTCCTCCCCGCCAAAGCCTATTGGTCGGTTCTTTGGGTGGCCCTAACGTCACGCCCAGAGAGACCAATACGAAGGAATTCTGCTGTCGAGGCACACCCCAGAGCCGATGCAGGCTGCACGTGCCGTAGGATTTTGTTCTTGTCATTGCTGTTTTGTAAACAGCCTGGATGTATTCTGATCTATGTTTGTCTCTTGAGTATTTCCATCAACTGATTGAAAAACTAGGCTCCTCAGGACAGTTTGGTCATTTGTGTTTCCTTCAGTGTTGACTTTTTCCCACTAGTATTTACACAGGCACTAATTACATAGCTCTGCATAGCAGAAAATTCCACGTAGCAGGAAGTACATAGCAGGAAATTATACTATTAAGACAATCAACTGTACAGTACACTTTTAAGTATTTGTGGGTATTTGTGTAACCCTCTCGGTAATGCTTTGAAGTTGTTGTTTTTATCCTGGGCTAGTAATGGGAAATCTGAGGACCAAGGAAAATGAATGGTGACCTGGTTTGGAATCCAGATTAGTCTCACTTCTAAGACTACTATCTGAACTATACAGGAACTGTACCAGGAAACTATAGGCCAAGAAATGAGAGAACATACACAAATAAACGTTACACTAATGCATAGAGGCAGAAAAGATTAATTTTGGTTGAGAGAGTTCATATTTAAAGACACGATAGGAGTCTTGTTAGTGGATGCCTTTCACTCATAGATGGCATGGAGTTGTGTTACAGATGGGGGAACAGTGTGCAAATTTGGAAAAATGCTCAAAGTGCAGAAATTAGTAAGTGGGACCACCATGTAGCATATGAACAGAGAACAATAGAGGAAAATCATGGTAATGGTATTAGCCAATGATTCCATGGTTCTTAGTTTGTAACAGGTGCGATTTTGAGTGCTAGGCATTCTTTAATCATTTTAATCCTTTCAAGGGTATTAACGTACTTATTAGGCTGGTAACTATTAATATCATCTTACAGATGAGGCAACTGAGACAGAAAAGGTAAGTGACTTGCTTAAAGCCATACAGTTAATAATTGGTTTTGCTGTGATTTTCAACTCATTCTGGCTGTAGAGTTAGTGCAATAATTTGAAAAAGTTATTTTGATTGAGAATGAGAGCGTAGCTTGGTAGTGAAGTATGTGCTTAGCATGCAGAAAGCCCTAGATTCAGTTCCTAGCACTGAAATGAAAGTTATGTGGATTGCTGGCTAGCCTTCAGTGACTAGTTTAGGACTGGACTTATTTTTTTCTTATAGTAGAGAATGTTTTTAAGCAAAGGGGGGACATTGAGGGGAGTTTTGTTTTGAAAAATTATTTAGGTACTAAAGAGAGGAAGAACTGGAATGTGAAGTGTTATTTAAAACTTCATTTTGTTTGTACTTTGAGATATATATGTGTGTGTAACAACTCGTATATGTGTATGTAGCAGATCTCAAATTCCAGACTTCTTAATGTCCTGAAGGGATTGTTTAAAACATACAGTCAGCTAGGTGTGGTGATGGACCCCTGTAGTTACAGCACATGGGAGGTTAAGAAAGGGTATCATGAGTTTGAGGCAAGCTACATAGTGAGAACCTGTCTCAAAAAAAAAAAAAGTCACGCCTCCATATCCTGAGATTCCATATATGCAAATTCAGACAACAGTTTTTTTTTTTAATTACATGTTTTACTTCATATTTTAATGTATTTAGTACAGGGTCTCACTACACAGATCTGACTTGTAGTGGACCTTCTGCTTTTAGCCTCACAAGTGTTAAGATTATAGGCGTGTTCCACCACATCCAGTCTCATTCACCTCTCAGCGTGCCCAAGGGGCTGGGCCATCACAGCATGCCAAGGATTGAACCCCAGTCCCTGCATCCACCTAAGCAGTAGCTTTAGTCCGCTGAGCTGTCTGGCTGGCCCATGAACCAAAAATTTATTTTTTATTTTTTATTTTTTTATATATTTAATACCAGGTCTACAGGGTCTTACTACATAGATTGGAGTCAGTAGTGATTCTCCTGTTTTCTGTCTCCCAAGTGCTGAGATTACAGGCACATGCTACTACACTGTCTCAATCTCTGTCTCAGTGCACCCTGGGGGCTGGCACAGCATGCTGGGGATCTAACCCTGGCCCTGCACTCTGCCTAAGCAGGTACTTTAGTCTGCTGAGCTACCTGGCTGGCCCATACCAAAAGTTTTGAGGAAAATAAAATTCCAGAAAGTTCCAAAAAGCAAAACTTGAATAGCAACTGTTTACATGGTACTTACATGGTAGTATTTTAAGTAATGTAGAAATTATTTAAGGGATATAGGAGGATATGCACAGGATACATGAAAATACTATGCTGTTTTAAATATAGGGCTTAATGTCCCCAGATTTTGGTATTTGTCGAGTGTCATGGAACCAATCTCTCATGGATACCAAGACACAACTGCATTTCTCAGCCTGGCTCTTGGACATGCTAATTCAGAGTCACCAGATAATCCTGACAAAGGTGTTAAGAGCTATTGTGAGAAAGACTCAAATGTTGTTGAGTTGATTTTTAGCTGGAAGTCTAAAGCCCTGCTTTTTGCCAGTCACTCTCAGGTATGAAGATAGACTTCAGTGGCTTGGTTACTGGTCACAAGAAACCCAGGTTTTGACTGGAAAGGCAAAGATGTGTCTGAACCAAAAGTATGTAAAAAATGTAAAAGCGAATGATACCTGAAATGGATACTGAGTAATACTGAATCATGACTGATTTTTGTTGTTGTTATACTGGGGTTGGGATCCAGGACCTTGGACATGGTCGGTACATATTCTCCCATGCCAAAACTGGACTGTGTTAAAACGGGTGGTTAAGCTATGGATTACTTGGTAGCCTTTGTAGTAGAACTTTCTGATTTGTTGCTCATTTACAGAGTTTAGTAATAGGACAGTATAGTAATATGAGAGAAGCCCGACTGGTATCCCAAGAAGCAGGAAACAAAAAACAGAGCCCAGGGAGGACTGCTGTCTGTTGTAGATGCTGAAAAGCTAGGATTTATGGCTATAGATAGCAGCTTCTCTTGCTGGCTCCCTGTTTGTTGACCTCTTGCTTGGGATGTTAATGGTTGTCTCCTTCCCTGCTTGAAGTGTTTTCTGTTAGCATCTGTGTGAACCTAGAGTTAGGTAAATAGTAGAAGACATAGTGATTTATAATCTGTATTCACCAAAGTAATTATGTACATTCCATAGCCTGCTTCTAGCCTTCATTGAAAGTGAGCTGTTTCTATAGCTCTGCACTCATTTTGAGAGAGACAAATCTCAGTGAGTCCTCTGAAGCATATTAATTGGGTCTTCTCGATGTTTCTTTCGGCACTGACACAAAACATGCAACAGGACAATGTGAATATCTGCCACATACCTCATACAAGAGGACAGGCACAGAGAGAACCTGGATACACTTTTTGGTCTGCCCTCATCTTGCCTAATGTCATGTAAGGCAGTAAATCATTGGGCTTCAAAGTACATGTACCAAGTCAGTATCCAAAGGGGTAGTTACCTTTGTCCTAGTAATTTCTGACCCTATCCAAAAAAAAAAGAAGAAAGAAATTCTGTAATAGGAAATAGAAAAGGTCTTATAGACTACTTCTTTTGTATTAATATAAGAACCAATTTTGGGCCAGACGTGGTAGCACACACTCATAATCCTAGCATGCTGGAGGCTGAAGCAGGAGGATTATTTCAAGTTCAAGATCAGCCTGGGCTATGAAAGTGAGTTTAAGGCCAACCTGAGCTCTACAGCAAAACTCTGTCTCAAAAAGGCAAAAAAAAAAAAAGAACAAAAACAAACAAACAAAAAACACTGCCAATTTTGCTGCCGGCAAGAAGTACGCTAATATTCTATTCTTACTGCCATTTTTTACTTGTTTCACTTACATTGGGCACATTTGCTTTTGTTTCAATCACTGGAAATGGATGGACTTGCTTGGACATTTTATAATGTGTGACGTGTTTATAGTAGTATCCTGATGAATAAACCTGATGGGCCAGAAATAGTAGCTCCCCACGCATCCCTCAGCCTGTTTTTGCTATGAATGTTTGCATAAAACAGCGTGCTCACCCTAACAGCTATTAGCTGGAGTTCATATTCCAAAAGTGTTGTCTGGTCCTACTTTGTTTTTTTCATCTGTGCAGTAGCAGCTCTCTCACAGGGCCTAATTCAACTAATGATTATTAATAATTTCTTCATTGGGGTTAGTATCTTTATGAAGTTAGGCTTTAAATTAGGCTAACATTTAAAACCTGGTTCTGCCCTTTACTAATTGGGCTTGTATTGTCTTGTCTGAAAAGTAGAAATGATTGTTAATATGTGTCTCATAGGTTTATTGGCACTTTCAATTTAGAAGGGCTCAATAAACATTAGCAATTGTTATTTCTGTAGTCAGATATGTATAATGAGAAGAAACAGCCTATTTAGAGACTCAAAGAAGTCAAAATAATTGTTTTCCTCTTTTTTTTCCCCCTATGGTGCTGGGTATTGAACCCAAAACTCTGACTTTGTGAGCATGTACTCTACTGCTGAGCCACATCCCAAGCCCCAATCTTTTTTTTATTTTTGTACTGAACATCCTTGGAAAGAAATGATGGAGATCATATTGTTCAAGCTGAACTCCAAAAAATTAGCCTTTAAAAGGATTATTCCTAAAATAATAGGAATGTATTATAGTTACAATAATATATGTTTAATGAAGAGTAAAACTATAATATATTGCTGGAGCAAGCAGTTTGAAAATTATAATTTTTAGCTGGGTGTGATGGTGCAATAATCCCAGTACTTAGGAGGCTGAGGCGGGAGGAGCAATATGAGTTTGAGGCCAGCCTGAGCTATAGTTCAAGGCCAACCTGACTTGCATAGTAAAGGCCTGCCTCAAAAAGACAACAACAACAACAACAAAATTATGGTTTCTAAAGAGTTAATAGTCATTATACAATTGAGATTTTTATGCTAAGATATAAAAATTTCTTAAACTCGGAATTAATGCATTCTTTTTCAGTAAGATCAGTTGTAATTACTGTGCTAAGATATAAAAAAATTCTTAAACTCAGAATTAATGCATTCTTTTTCAGTAAGATCAGTTGAAATTACTGTGTTGACTCTTCTCAACAGTTATGACTTTCTTATATGGGTGACTAAAGAAGCAAACAGGTCACAGCAGTGCTATCCCATCCTTCTGGATAGCTGCCCTGCAGATTAAAGTATGGATAAGCTCTCTACTACTAAGCCAGACAAACAACCTTCATTCCAAGGGAGGCCATATCCACCTTCTTTACTTCCATAGCATCACTGAGAGACTGTGTCTCTGTTTCCTTTCATGATTGTTAGGTAACTATACTGTCATTGGGGTATATCTTTGGGAAGATTTGAAGAGGTCATGTTGAAAGGTACATTAGAGGAGATTCATCAGAAGCTATACTAATTAAAGCACCTGCAAGCAGGCACAAGGGTCAGGGGTTCAGTCCTTGGCCTGCCGTGCCTGCCCTGCCCCTGGGCACACTGAGATGCAATTGAGACTGGGTGTGATAGCATGTGTCCCAGCTCTTGGGAGGCTGTAAACAGGTGAATCACTAGAGTCTGATCTAGTAGTGAGACCCCGAACACCCTGTAGACCTTTCCCTAAAATACAAAAAAAAAAAAAAAAAGTAGCTACACTGAGTATTGCACTTAGAGGAGGGAGTACTGGGAATCAAACTCAGTCAGGCACTGTGCTGCTGACCTATTGCCAGCCCTTCTGTGATGAAAGTCAGGTTGCTGAAGCCTTTCATAGACACAGTCTTGGGGCTGGGGAGATAGCTCCGTGGCACAAGTGCCTGCCTGGCAAGTGCAAGGTCATGAGCTCGAACCCTGGTCCTGCACCAAAAAAAAAAAAAAAAAAACTTCCCATAGACACAGTCTGCAGAGCAAGGTTCTCAAAACTTCCACTCCAAAGCAGAAGAGGAACAGTCACTGGTGCTGGAGACCTCACACAGGCACCAGGTTTTCCAGCAACCTGAGCCTTGAAGTAGATCAAGACAGGAAAATTTAGTCTTTTTTTTTTTTTTGGCAGGACCGGGGTTGGAACTCACGACCTTGCACTTGCCAGGCAGGCACTTGTGCCATGGAGCTATCTCCCCGAAGACAGGAAAATTTATAAACTGGCAGAACTCCAGAAATTGGCAAATGTAAGGCTAGCTCGGTGGACTCTAAAGGTGTCACAGTATTGAGAGGGCATGAAACCTTGGTCAGGCAGTTGACAGAACTGAGGAGTGGTGAAAGAGAAGTGAATCACAGTGGTGGCCCTGGCTGAAGGACAGCTACTGCCATCTTAGCTCTGATTTCTCAACATGTAGGAAAGGACCTTAGTGTGGCCTGTTTTCTGATTGTTTTCTCAAGGGAAATGAGAAAAAAGTCAAGCTGGCAGATTAGTTCACAGCACTTTGGAAGCTGAAGCAGGGGAATAGCATGTTGGAGCCCAGCCTGGGCAGTTTAGCAAGATTGTGGCTCCGGGTATAAAAAAGCTGGGCATGGTGGTACATGCCTGTAATCGCAACACTTGGGACCCTGAAGCAGGAGAATCGCCACGAGTTCAAGGTCAGCATGGGCTATATGATGAGTCTAGGCCAGCTTGGACTACCAGTCAAGATCCTGTCTCAAAAAATAAAGCTGGGCTATGGCTCAGTGGGAAAGTACTAGGTTCACTACCCAGGACTATTATAGTTTGTGCATAGGTGTCCCCCCAAAGCCTCATGCAGTCATGGGGCAGCTTCTGGAATTTGTAATTGATTATTGTGGAAATGGGTGCTTCCTTTCCCCTGGGGCAGGTGATTTGCATTTCATTGTTAGGAAGTAGAGAAGTTAGCTGCTTGAGACTCTTGCTTTTAGCCACCACCATGGAAGGTTGCCCTCTCCCATGTGCCACTCTGCCTTGGAGTCAGCTGAATATGAACTGAAACCTCCAGTAACTGAGCTAAATAAACCTTTCCTTCCCTCATTTTGAGTGTCGGATATTTGTCGCAGCAACGAGAGAAGAGTAACTAAGACAGAATTTGGTACCAGAGAAGTGGGGTCGTTGCTGTGACTAACCTGACCATGTGGATTACAAGCTTTTGGGAATGGCTTATGAGAAGAGATAGGAAAGGTTTGGGGAGGTCCTCTACTTTCAAAGAGCTAGAAAAGCTTCGGCTGTTCTGTAGGGGAGATCCTGGTCAGAACTCAGACCAGAAGGCTGATAGAAAGCCGGCTGGGGAAGTTTATGCTGAGAAGGACTGCGTTGGTTTTTGGACTCCGGATCATTTGTGTTTTGACTTAGCAGAGAAGTTGTCTGTATTTTGCTCATGTCCAGAGATTCTGCCTAAGACTGAGTTTAAGCATGGCGGACTGATGAATCTTTCAAAAGATATTTCAAAGTAGCCAAATATTGGGGCGATGGCATGACTGCTATTGGGTGCTTTTAGCCAAATTTATGTTGCAAATCAAGAGCAAGGAGCCCAGCAGACTGGCTCAAAATGTGAGTTTGGCCAGAAAGGAAGCGCCAATAAAGCTGTGACTGCACAGATAAAGCTGAGAGGATCTCCACTGCTGAGGAGGAACCAGAGAATGGAAAAGATGGCCTGAGAGCATAACAGAAGGTGACAGATCTACACCCTTTGTAGCCTCAGAATTGCAAAGGTCAGGGACCTTGCCTTGAGGCAAAAGCCGCTGAGCCCTTTGTTCCAGAATGGCAGAGGAGGCGGAAGCACCAGGTTCCAGAATGGCTCCCGGCGTGAAGAATTTATTCCTCAGAATCAAGGTCAGAGTGCTCAGCAATTCATGCACTCAACCACTACAGCCAAGAGAGAAGGAAGCCCGGCTACTGCTCCAATTGGCAGCAGACCTTGGCATCATCCACGTGGCAATCAATGGTTTTAGGGGCATTGAGAATGCAGGAGTTCTGAGGTTAAGCAGGCTTCCACCTTGATTTCAGAAGAAGGCCTGGGAGGCCAGGCATTGTGCCCCTGAGAGGGCAGTGTATAAAGTTGTGAGTGAGAAACCTATTCAGTGGAAACCCCAGAAGTTTGGAAAAGCCAGAAATGTGGATCATGCAAAGAGGGAGCAAAGCCAGTGAGAGCTACCACCACAAGTGCTGTAGGGGCGGAGCCGAATGGAGCTTATAATTTGCCACAGAGTGCTTCGGATGTTCCACAAGGACCTACAGGGTTTAATATTGGTCTTGGAGTTTGGACTTGTGCTGGTTCCAGTGCTTGGTATCCTGCTGTTTGTGACTTTTGAAATGGTAACATTTGTTTTGTGCCTTTGAATGTTGGATGTGTTTAATTTCCATTTGTATAGAGGCTCACAGAGACTTAGGACTTGGACTTTTCAGCAATGCTGAAACTGTTGGGACTGGCAACTTAGAGATGGACTAGAATGTCTTTTTTTGTTTGTTTGCAGGGCCAGGGTTTGTGAACTCATGACCTTGCACTTACCAGGCAGGCACTTGTGCCATGGAGCTATCTCCCTGGCCCCTGAACTAGAATGTCTTTTGCATAAAGGGATGTGCATGAGTCTTTGAGGGTCCAGGGGCAGAATGTTATGGTTTGTACATAAGTGTGCCCCTAAATCCTCATGCAGTCATGGGGCAGCTTCTGGAATTTGTAATTGGTTATTGTGGAAATGGGTGCTGCCTGCCCCCTGGGGCAGTGATTTGCATTTCAGTGTAAGGTAGGAAGAAAAGTTAGCTGTTCGAGTAGCTGCTAGCTCTCTCCCAGCACTCTTGCTCTTAGCTGCCACCATGGAAGGTTGCCCTCCCATGTGCCACTCTGCCTTGGAGTCAGCTGAATATGGACTGAAACCTCCAGCACCTGTGAGCTAAATAAACCTTCCCTAGGGCTGTGGAGATAGTTCCATGGCACAAGTGCCTGCCTGGCAAGTGCAAGGTCATGAGTTCAAACCCCAGTCCTGAAAGAAAAAAAAAAATAAATAAATAAACCTTTCCTTCCCTAATTTTGAGTGTTGGGTATGTGTCCCAGCAATGAGAGAAAAGGAATTAAGACAAGGACCAACAAAGGTGAGGGGAGAGGAGCCAGGCTTACGGGCATACATATGTAGTCTCAGCTACCTGGGAAGCAACAGAGGATTATTGAGCTCAGGAATTCCAGAGCATCCTGGAGAGCATAGGGAGACTTCTCACAGAAAAATAAAACAAAAAACAAAACCCTGTGAAGGAAAGCCTGCCTTCAGGCCAGATCTTACTGCAGCTGGGTGGTGCCTGCTGATGGTGATGCTGTCTAGGACATGAAAGATGAATACTGTATAGTGGCAGCACTGTGGAAGGCTGGGTCCATTCTAATCACTTAACATAGAAGAATTTAGTACAGAAGAAATCTTTTGTCCCAGTGAGTACTTAGTAGTTCTTAACCTCATCAGGGTCATGATACCAGCTGAAAGCCTAGTGGAAATTCCCTCCAGGGAACACACAGCTTGTGTATACATGGGGACCTGGAGTTCATACCTGAAGACCTCTACCGGGCTTTAGTTGCAGACCCAGCCTTTCAATCAGAAACCCAGCTCTTCTGAGTGACCCAGTCCCTGTGGCAATGCCTGAGGTTTTGCTGCACTCTGCAGTCCTACAGTGTTCAACCTGTGATTTTAAACTTGTTTCTGTTTTTTGTTTTCTCAACTTTCCTAAACTCAGATCTTCCCATTAGTTTTGCACTAGGTAATTAACAGTACTATTTCATAAACAGAAGTGTGTCTTGTGAAGGGGCCACAGGAGTGGGAATAGAGTGATTCTTCTAATTTTGCCTGTGTCTCCCTAGTGTTCTCCAAGAGACTTGAGAAAAAGAAAACTCTAGAGATAAGGTAACAGGCTTTCTAACACACGCTTCCGTGTGTGGAACTCAGGGATAGCCAGTGAGCTGCTTCATGGCTTCAGCCTGCTGCATATGCTGAGCTAGCCATATTTGTACAGAACAGCTATAAATGTCATCGGACCTGAGGACAGTGGCCTTCTCCTCAATGAGGCCATTAGGCATTGCCAGGGCAGCAGGGTGTGTTCACCCTGGTTAGAATGCCGACGCCTGAGTTAGATTCTATCATTGAGAGACATTTTGCTCCTATGAAAGCACTGCTTTCTTTAGTGTAAATAACCCCAATACACAAGAGAGAGAACAGAAAAGATGAACTGAATTTGCTAAAGAGTGTGTTTTCTTTTCTTTGTTAGCTTTCTGTTTTTGAATTTAGAGTAAAATGAAACTTAACAACTATACAGTAATTAAAGTCCACATAGTTTTTAATTTCTCAAAGGCAGTTACAAAATAGTCAACGGCCACCTTGGTTTTGCGTAATGAGTTATAAAGTATACACTTTCATATAAGTGTGTGATTTACATTATATGAGAGACTCAAATTATAAATAATAAAATAAAAGA
>PVKN010030707.1:0-12662 GCA_004027915.1 Capromys pilorides
CTCATTCCAGAGGAAGAGGAGGAAGAGCTGGAAGAGGAGCTGGAAGACGAAGAGGATCCTGACGTGTCCGAGGACTGCAGACCCGGCAGCTGCGCTCCCAGCCCATTGGCATAGGCGGCGTAGGCTAAACCGCCTCCGCCTGGGTCGCTGCGCACCCGGCGAGCCAAGTGGTGCTCGCCCGCCCCCGGGGCCATGTGCAAGGGCGGCGACAGGCGCGGGCAGCTGGCGCCCGGGTGCAGCCGGCGGTGCACCAGGAGGCCAAGGTTGGCATTGGAGGGCGCGCCGGTGCCACCCCCGGGGAAGACCACGGAGGACGAGGAGGCGGACGAGGACGCAGAGGAGCAGGAAGAGGACACCGGGGCTGTCGGGCCGCCTCCCGGGGACCGCTCGAACTGCGCCCAGAGAAGGGGCGCGCCAGGCGGGGGCGCTGGCGCCGGGTCGAAGGTCGGCTGCAGCTCCGGGCAGCCTTCGGGGGACGGCGCCGGGGCGTCCCCCGCTGGGTACGCGTACCCATTGCCATTGTTGTTGTTGTTCCCATTGTGCGCGAAACTGAGTGCAGGGCTGGGAGGGCTGTAGTCCGCCAGGCGTGGGGTGGCGGTTGCGCTGCCTCCGGTCCCCCCACCGAAATAAGAGTCTGTGGATGCGCTGCCCAGCGAGCTGGAGCTGTCATTGCGGTAGCTGGAGAAGGGCTTGCGGCCTGGGGTGGGTGTGATGCTAGGCGTGGGCTTGCTCCAGAGGCTGCCTGGTCCGGACCCGCCGGACCCGTGATGCAGGTCGAAGCCCACATCGGTGCCGTTGGCGTGGAAGTCGTTCTCGTCGGTTAGCTCGACGATGCCGCCTGTGCGCAGGGCGATGTGCGCCTCGATCTCCTCCCGCGCGCGGTCCACATTCTCTGGCATGCCTGTCACCTCGAACACTGGCTCCTTATCTCGACTGGGCGTCACGATATACGTATGCGTCTGCTGCTGTATGCGTTTGATCGTGGCGCCCTTGGGCCCCACCACAAGCCCCACCACGCGGTAGGGCACCCGCACCTGGATGGTGGTCTGCCCCGGTAGGTTGGGCGGCCCGGGCACTGCGCCGTTGAGCGCAGTGTTCTTATTCCGCGAGGCGCGGATCATGGAGAAGTGCTCCGCCGCAGAGATGATCTCTCTCCGAGCCATGGCCACATCTTCCTTCCTGCCCGTCACAACAAAGACAGGCTCCTCCCCGCGCACTGGGGTCTTGATATAAGTGTTGGTCTTCGCCCGCAGTGCTTTGATTTTACAACCTGAGAACCAAGGGAGGGAATGTGAGAGAGACACGCCCATTATCCCGGGTAACCTCGGAGACCGGGACAGCAGGACGCGCGGTGCGAGGAAAGGGGGCGTCTCCTCGCCTACCGCGGCCGCTCCTCCGCTGGGCGGCCGGTTCCACCCGCAAGGCGCTCGAGGAACAGACCATTGGTTGCCCGGCCCTCCCCCTGGGACTGCAGTCGTCCCAAGCCAAGCTCGAGAATCCTAGAAAAATCACCCCGGAGATGCCGGTGGGACCCGGCCAGGTGCATCAGCCGCCAGCAAGATCCTGAATAGAACTCGGGGAGGTGACTGTAGCCGGGATCGTGAAGCACAGGGTACTAGGAGGGGGGCGCAGTCCCAGGACCATTGTTACTGCGCTTCGCTCCATTCCGCTTTGCAGAAATCCAGAATCCTCCTCCCCTCGATGCTCACTCCTCCTCCCGCGCCCTCCCAAAAGACTGATCAAAGGCCCCCTCCCCCAGCATCTCCTATTTAAATCACTGTTCCCCAGGTGGGCTGAGTGGGGGGCGCCTGGGGAGAAGTCTGCGGTCCCGGCAGAACCGAGTGCGTCCTGCGTGGTGGCCGCGCGGCTCTGCGAGGCAGCTCGCCTGCACTTTCTTTGTCTGGGGCTCCGGCCCTAGCGCGCCTCCTCCTCCTCCTCCCCAGGCTCCCTACGCCTCAGACCGCGACCCGCACATCCCCGCTCCCCTTCCCGCGGACCCACCTTGTCGCCCCACGATCTCTGCGACGTGCTCGGAGCTGGGCACAGGCACGCATTCGGTCATGTTCACGCTCTTCTTTCGCGGCTCGCTGTCGTACAGAGACGCACCCTCGTCGCTGTCCAGACCCAGCAGGGAGAGCTGGTCGAGAGCAAGCTGCAGAGCTCGCTGGTCGTCCAGGGTCTCGCCCCCGCCGCCGCCGCCGCCGCCGCCGCCTCCCCCGCCGCCGCCGCCCCCGCCGCCGTTGCGCTCCAGGTCTGCGAACAGCGAGCTGGGCATCGCGCGGCCGTGCGCGCCGCGCCCCCGCCCGCCCTCGGCTCCCCGGGCGGAGCGAGGTGCCGGCACAAAGGCGGCCGGGACGCGGGCTGTTAGGGGCGGGAAGGCCGGCCAGTCGCCGAGGGCGCCGTGGTCCTCTCCGGGCGCTGGCCGTGCGCACCCGGCAGCGGCTGCAGGAGCTCCGCCGGGGTGCCCGCCGAGGTCCGCTGGCGGTCCGGGTGGGCGCAGAGCTGGAGCGGTGGCCGCGCGTGGCCCCGAGCGCCCGGCTGGTGGCCACAATGCCAGCGCCCAGCGAGCAGGCGAGCGGCAGCGGCGTTTCTTGAAGGAGCCCCTCCCCGGCTCCGGCACTGCGCCCGCCCTCGCCGCGCGGCTCGCCTCGCCTCCTCTCCCTCCCGCCTCTGGACTGAGCGCTGCAGCCAGACGGCTCCGGAGGGGGACGAGGAGGCGCAACGTCACCGGCGGGAGCTGACACTACAATGCTACTGACACTATCGCTGGGGGAGGCGATTGGCGCGCGCCCGGCCGGGGGCGGGCGGAGGCCGCGGGCTGAACTGGGAGAGCGGGCCCCCCCGCGCGCCCGCCCCTTCCCCGCCCCTCCCCCCGCCGCCGCGGACGCTTCTCTTTGTTGTCTGATGCGGGACAGGCAGGCGCGGGACGTTCATGTGCTCCTATCCGCCGGGGACAGTCGCGGTCCCCAAGCCTTCCCCCTCAGCCGTTGGAAAAAAAGAAACGCGCCCAACTCGGAGGGCAACGGCCTGACCCCGAAAGAGTGGTGCTCAGGGAGTCCCGTTAGTGCCCCCAAATAAACCATCAGTGCGGCTGCCACTAGGAGGCCTGTCACCCACCCGAAAGCGGCCCGACCCCGGGACGCTGAAACCACTCGCTGCCCCGCGGCGCACGGGCGCTGCGGCTCTGGAGCGGACTGGCACGAGACAAAGGCTCAGTCCGCCCACGCCGCTGCCCGCGCGCGTGTCCGAGCCCGCATTTCTGTCCCCTCGGGCGACACTTGGCCCAGCTGGCCTCGGAGATGCGGGTCCCAAAGCCGGAGGCCGGCTGTGGCGTGATGCAGGTCCGCCAGGCCTCTGGGGGCCCAGGGAACTCAGGGTGCCGGGCTCCGGCACTCGCCGGGCTCTAAGGCCGCGACCCGCGGGCCGGGACACGCGCACGAGCGCCGCGGGGACGCCGGCCAGCGCACCAGCGGCGAGCGGGGGGGGGGGGGGGGGGGGGGGGGGGGGGGCGCAGGCGTGCGCGCGGATGCCCGCGCCCCTCCCAGCCCCGCGGCTGGGCATGCGCAGTGCTCTCGGAGGCGGCCGGGCCGCTCTTTGTGCGTTCCTCGGGCGGGGCCGGCGCGCTGCGCCCCCTCCCGGCCCTGGTAGAGATTGTCTCCGAAAGCAAGCGCCACCCGCGGCCCGGAGGGCGGGGCCGGCCGTGGGCTTCGGAGCGTTTCCCTGCGCGCTCGCTCCGAGGTTCTGCGCGCTCCTCTTCTTTGTTCCGGGACGGACCCACCCGGTTAGTCCCGCGCGGCGGCTTGGCTGCGAGTCGCAGAGATTACAGTTGTCCTCGCACGGGTCGTGGAGTCCCCTGCGCGAGCGGGAGGTCGCAGGCAGGTGCTCCCCGAGGGCTTTGCGTGACCGCTGGACCCCGCATGTGCTCTGCAAAACGAGGAAACAATAGGTGCCCTGCCCACTCCCGGGGTGTTCTGAGGAATAGCTGGGATAGTTGGGGTGCACACCGAGGCAGCCACCTCGACAGAGTTCCGAAGACGCCTGGCACCTTCTGGAGTAGAGGGTACCCTGACCCGACGCTGGCCTGGAGCTGTCTTGGGGAGGAGGTGCTGATTATTTCCTTGGGGAAGTGAGGCTCAGAAGCTACTTACACTGGTTATTTCCTCAGGATGTGTACGTCATCTGCGCTTGTCGTTCTTGAAAGAGAACGTTGATGAGGGTGGAGGACTGGCAGGTGGGGGATGGTGCCGAGTCCCTTGTGAAAGCCACCACCTGGGACAACGAAAGGGACTGCCTCTATTTTTTTGACCCAACTTAAGGATTCTGAGTCCCGTTAATTTGGGGATGGGATGGGGAATGGAGGGTGAGGTAAGGGCGTGGCCTGCAAGCATAGGCGAGGCCAGGGAAAAGAACATCCGAGGAGGCTGGCTTCTGACCTCTGCGCTCTGTTTTCAGTAATCTAGCAACCTCCATTTTGGGGCTCACTGAGACCTCTTTTTTAATAAACCTGATCAAGGTACCCTTAAGTTTCCCTACTCCCCTGATAAGGTGCATAGGTCCTAGGAGAGAGTGTGTGGACCCGGCCGCACACACTGCTTCTGCTAGAGAATTTGACCACCCCTTTTCAGACCTGCCTCAACTCCTGCTCCCGGATTTCCCCTGATAGAATTGCAGGCAGGTTAGTCCTGCAGTCTGTCCACTGTAACGGACCAGATTCTCAAAGAGTCCCTGCATTCTCTGGCCACCACAAAGTCGCATTTCAGTGTCATTCTTTCCCTCATTGGATAGCGGAGAGGGAATTGTGCTTGCCTGTCGCTGCAGGCAGTCAGTGTAACCACTGGTCTTGACCCAGATGGAAGATAAGCTGAATTTGACCCTGGGAATTCATGCAAGCCTGCCAATACTGTGGTGCCACACAAGGTGGCCCTGGAGTGGAAACGGGACCACACCAGTAAAGCCTATGCAAAGGCCAACATAGTGCTCTGATGGCCCACCTGCGAGCATGGTGGGTGGAAAGTGCCCAGCATATCTAACAAATCTGCTTAGAGGCTAGTATCAACTCCCCACCCACCTTTTCGGACAGTTCCAGAAAGATGTCTGGTGCTAGCCAGAGGCCACTCGCTGTGATGTGCAAAGCACGGGACCAACATCATGGCTTCACCCACAGCACTTGCTTTCTTTGCTTCTTTCCAGTCTACTGACTGGTCAGAGTGTTTGGAGTCACATGAGTGCTTCTATAAAAGTAACAGCCTTTAGATTTCAATTCTCAATTAATGGCTTGAATGAGTCAAGACATTATGAAACTTGGAAAGCCCAGTTCTGTTTTTAAACAGATAATACAACCCAACCCAAGTTTCTGGTTAAAATTTCCCATGCTCCTGTAGGACCCTGAGTTTAACTACTTTTCCTGATATGAGACCAACTCCCTAAGGATGTCACAGTGTAGCCATACTATTTTTTCTTTTTATTAGCACAGGAGAAAAAAACTTACAAAGTTTTACATGGTAGCAGAATAGAGCATTTCAGCTGTCATAAATGAGAAAAGGTAGCATTATCTCACAAAAACAAGTACAATTAACAATAAGAAACATTGTGTTTGCTTCCAGAGGCCTCAGACTACGGTGTTTTACATACATCTTGCTTATTTCTGCAAACGAGATGCCTGACAAAGGAAAGTAAAACCCTCTTGTGAAAACATACACACTTTTAGCCCACTTGTTTAGTATCATGCAGCAAGAGAAAAGAACCTGTGACACAGAAATGACCAAGGTGGCAGAAGTGGGAGGTCTTCCCCTCGAGCCCTGGTCTGCCTCCAAACCCAATCACGTGACAGTTAGCTGCCCAAGCAAGGAGCCTGCCTGGTGTCCTGTGAACACTCCCAGAGGAGGGGATGCCTGAGCTGTTTTTGCAATACCTGAGGTCTGGGAATTAGCTAAAACTAGTACCCAGCACATTGGGTGACACCCAGTGGAAACGAAAAGCGCTTAGTACCCTGGGTACAGTGGTACATGCCTGTAGTCTGGGCACTCAGGAGGCAAAGGCAGGAGAATCACAGCAAGTTGGAGGCCAGCCTGGGCTACATAGGGGTTCAAGGCCAGCCTGAACTGCATAGCAAGACCCTGTCTCAAATAAATAAATAAATAAATAAATAAAGTATTAAGTGAATGAATGAGCCAAACCAAAAAGCCATGAAGGTATACTTTTATTAAGTATGTGTATGAATAACTCATTGTCTAGGAAACAGCTCAAATGACTCCAGCCACAAGGACATTATTTTAAGTAATTAGACTATTCACAGATAATATCTATTACACACTTGGTGTGTACCAGGCAGTGGCCAAAGTGGTTCACAAAAGACTATCTTGCTCAATCCTCATAATTACAATGAAGAAAGTACTTTTGTTGGGCCCATTTTACAGATGCAGTTAAGTTAAGTCGTTCACTAAGCAGAAGCAGATGTAAGCTTGCAGTGGGTGATCCCTAAACTGCAGGGCTCCTTACCACAGAGCCCAGAGGACCTAACGATTTGCTTGGAGGGCCCCCTGTTTTGGTAACCCTTTCAAGCTTGAACTTTTCATCCTTTCCTTAAGGAGAACCTCTAAGCTGATATAAACTGCAAACCCAGCACATCTTAGTACACTGCACCAAAGGTCCCACAGCTGTAGGGGACCTGGGAGCCTATGGTCCTCACCAAGCAGCGCTTCCTTCCTGTCTCAGCGGAAATGTTGTCCACCTGGGCTGAGCAGGATCCCACGTACCAGGAAAGGGAAACTCTTTTTCTTATATTCCTCTGTTGTCTAATATATACATGACATAGAACACATGTGACGCACAGCTATTTCTAAAAATATTTCAATCTTGGAAATGCTTTTATGATGTTGAGTGACCACACAATAGGGAATGGATGTGTGTGTATGTTACTCAGTAAGCATTAGAAGCAGAATAAATAGGTAGAAAAAATGCATCTTGAATTTTAATGACGGTTCTTCAGAGGGATCCCAGTTTTACCTTCATTTTACTTTTCAGGATATTTCAAGTTCTAAGCATATACCTTCACTCAATTAATTTTTAAAAGTAATACTTGCTTAGTTTTAAAGATTAAACAGTGCCAAAAAACTTAATGAAATAAAAGAGACTCCCTGCCCTACCTTTGCTGTAAATGGAAGCTAAATAAATAAATAAAAATTGGAAGCACATCCTAGCACATTTTTATTAAAGCTTTTGGAATTATGAGTAGAGGGAAAAAGTTTCACAAATTTGATGAAATCAGGCTTTAAAATTGTAAATCTCTGTTAATAATCTGTAATAGCCATTCAGCAATGGCAGATAGGAACAAGCAAATGAGAAAGTAATTTAAAAATCCCTGGGTTACATGGAGCCTGGAAGAGGCCAGCTCCCTGCTCGCGTTCTCCAACAAGAAGGGCCGGTTTCTCCTTTCTGAGCAGAGGTAAAATAGATCCCTTCTGAAATTAAAGTCTCTCTTTTCCAAAGTCTTAGGTCGATCTCCTATCTTTAAAGTGACAAAACCAGAGGGATTAGGACCCCAGTGAGTGAGAGTGGCCCGCACTGTGGCCTGACATTCCATTTGTCAGAGAGTACCCTAAAAGTCGGAACAGAGAATGGCCAAGCTGGGTCAACGCTCCTCAGTGCTGAGCTGGGGTGAGGGGACCCAGCCCCCATGTGATTGTCCTGCCGCTGGATTGTGTAAGGGACCTGAGATTGCTCCTGCTGCATGCCTCTTACACTCCAGGCTTTGGCTCTAGGGCACAAGCAAATATAAGATACTGCTAAGAGAACTGTTCCCCAAATCCAGCAGAGGAAAGTAGAGAAGGGGCGGCTATGTGGGACTCAGAAGACCACAGCCTCCCGCCTTCTCTGCACTCCCCTTCCTGACCTCACTGTGCATTGGGGGAGGGGAGATCTCTGAGGACAGCATAACCTGAGGCCTGAAGAGGGCCCACTGAGGGCAGACACCATCCCAGTGCTGCTGGCGTCTATCGGGAAGACCTCCGTGCCAAGCAAATGAACCAGAGAAGTAGTGGAGTACTATTCTGCTCTAAAGAAGGAAATCCTTGAGTCATTTGGAGGAAATGGATACTTCTTAAGGCCATTAGTGAAATACATGAGAACACCAAAGTATAAACCACGTAAACAGCAGAATAAAAGGTACACAACAGGCAACAAGGAGATAGGTCTTTTGCAAATGCTAAGGGGATCAAGAGATGGAGCCGGGAGGTAAAGGAAGGAAAGGCGATGGGACAGAATCAGGATGTGTTGCGTGTAGACACACACACACACACACACACACACACACACACACACACACGGAGTGTGATCATTATGCAGTGCCAACAGGAAGCAGCAGAAAGGAGACTTCTGGGCAAGGGGTTCCACCCAGCCTGCGCGTCCACAGCGGCTCTTCTCCCCTCTCCCCTCGTGACTCTGCACAGGCGCGCGTCACTGAGCCTGTCACATATGTTAGCCGCCCACACTCACCGTTCTGGGAAGAGCTGGAGCTAGGGTTGCAATTCAGTGACTCCCGCTGGCCTTCAGAAAGAGGAATGTGTCCAGAAAAAGAGAGGCAGAAGCGCGCCAAGAGCTAAAACCATGGCACGAGAAGTAACTTGAGGAATGCGGACCCCCAGACGAGGAACTTCTGGTGTGTGTTCCTCAGAGGCGACAGTGAGGATGCGCGACCATTCAGGCACACTGCCTCGTAGTCAAAAGCGCTCGGGGAAGAGAAGTTTAAACAAGCACACTGAGAAGGGACACGGCGCACAAGCGAAGACGTTGACTGCGTTCCAGAATTTAAAGAACTGCACAATGAACGGACTTCTTTGAAACTGCAGAGTGGGAAGCCAAACACTGGAATAGGACAAGAAACTCCCCACCTGACAGCTGGGCACGCGGGTGTGTGTGTGCGCGCGTGCGCACACGCACACACGCATGCACACACACACACACACACACACACACACACACACGCCCGTCCATCTGGAGACACCTGCAGAAGGTTTGTGCGCTGCTTGGATAGATGGGTGAATCTGATGAATGTGACATTCTGAGCTCTCCTCAGAGGTGGCTTGGCGTTCAGCGAGTTATACCTCGAGCTTCGGTTTTCTCTTCTGTAACATGGAGGAGTACTTGCCCTGGAGTAGGCACATCACTGCCGTGGGCCCTCCCAGCCAGCCAGGTGATGGCCTAGTGGACGAGGGCTTGCTTTAGTAGACAATGGGATGGGAAAATATTTAAACCTCTCTCACCTTTGTCAGTACTTTCACTATATTAGCGTACCTTCTGTGTTCTCATAATTTTTATAAATAGCAAAAAGGAACTTCATATACTGAAAGACTTTCACGTCTGTATTAAACATCAGCAAATGTCAAGATGCTGACTAGCGAAATGCTGCCTTGAGTGTCTCAGAAGTGACTCTGAACTACCTTCAGTTTATCCTTATAATAAAATTATTTGTTATGCATTTTGGTTAAAATAATAAAAATTATGTTGACAATGCTATTGAAATATTAGCTAATAATAGACCAGTGCTGTTATGGTAGAGCACATCTTATACAGTTTCACTTATAAATTATACAGTTATCACAGTTCTGTGTGTGTGTAGCCACACGGAGATTCCCAGGCTGACAACCACAGACCTATCAAAGGATGTTTTTAAGTAAGCACTGTGATTAACAAACATAATGACAGCTAAAATGGACACCATGACATAAATTCCACATATCTCAGGGAAAAAAGGAACAAAACACTATTTTGAAGCAGAAAATTTTAAGAATTTATAAACAGAAATGTGCCTGGTGTCATGGCATATTCCTCCCAGCTGAGTGCTGAGGCAGGAGGATTGCATGTTCAAGCCCAGCCCAGGCAAGTGAGTGATGCGGAGATCCTATCTCATGATGAAAAACAAAAGGAAGGCTGGAAGTGTAGCTCAGTGCGAAGGCCATGGGTTCAGTGCCCAGAGAAAGAGAGGGGGAGAGAGAGAGAGAGAGAGAGAGAGAGAGAGAGAGAGGACAATAAATACCAAGTCAGGAATAATACAGTTCAAGGAAGACACAGCCCGCCTTGAAGGTGGATTGAGTCTCAGGTGGGATCTCATATGCTTTGCAGAAGTTAAGATCAGTCCCTGGAGTGAGATTGTCTTCTGGGTTCCACAGTCCCTGTCCCTGCCTGGTAGCAGTGACCTTGAGCAACTGTCTCCTCTTCCTGTGCCCAGTATCCTTCTCTGTCATGCAGGGGTGCCTCACCCACTGCTGTTGTCAGAGGCGATGCTCACAGAATTTTGGAAAAGGAAACAGGTAGGGCAGCCCCCATGTCCTGCCATACATAATTCTGCTTCGCAGCTGCAGGGATGCAGGCAGCAGACACAGGCATCTGAGGAGGGCCGGGGCCTTAAGGCAGACTCAGAGACTGAGAAGCGAAGCCAACCTGTTGTATGACAATGGCCGAGATTCATATGAGTCGCACAAAAGATTATTTTAAAAATGATACCCGAAACAGCTGGGTTTTTAAGAAACTATATGTTAACAAACATAGACCTAAATAAATTCCAGGGTTGGATGAAAGAGTTAATCTTCAAAACCAAACTCAAGGAACTGAACAGAGACATAGGTGGCTGCTTCTAGAACTGTGGAGTAGGGGAAGGGCTTTGCAAGCATGAGCAGAGGGGTAGAATTCACCCAAACAAAGACCGAGAGAAAGAAGGTTTAAAAAAAAAAAAAAAAAAAAAACAGCTGTATAGGACTCTACAGGACTACCCAGCAGCCTCCTGGAAGTCTGATGGACACAAGCCCACGTGCAGTAGTGACCTGGACAGGAACCCAGCGTTTTCTGTGGGCAAGTACTCCATGCAGACATTGCTCTCCTGAGAATCAAGGTGTGTTCCAGTGACTGGATCACAAAGGATTGGTCAAGGCAAACTTCAACTTGATGACTTTGCTTGTATTTTCACAATTCCTACATGCAGTAGTGTGAGGTGTAACAGAACATTATGCTACAGTGTGCTGTGCACAGCTCAGACCAGGGGGCAGGGGAGAGGACCGTGGGGAGTTCATAGCACAGAGACTGGCTTCACAACACAGGGAGAACCTCATCTGTGGCCCGGGAACAAATACATAATGAGACTAAAAAAAATTTCATGTCTGAAATGAAAAAGGCAGAACAGTTGTCAATTTCTAATATGTATGGACAGCTTCCAGTGCTGCAGGACCATGCAGGTTGCTCCAATCAGTGATCTTAATAATCCTGTGAAGTGGTCAGATGCTCTCTGCATGCCCAGAGGAAACAGAGCGGGGTGCTCCCTCACTTCTTCATCATCAAGGGGTTATATCTGTTATTAGAGGTGAATTTTAAAGTGAAATACTTATAAGTCCACACATGCAAGTGCGTATCACACATACGTGCTTGTGCATCTGACACTTGACCACAGTTTGCACTAGAACCATTCAAAAGCTATCCATCAAGACACCAGCTGTTGAATAGGACCATTGTAGAGGGTTCCATCTCCTGCAGTGACAAACAGACCTCAGAATGACTAGCAAAGCCAGGCTGTAATTAAGGACTCTTGTCTTCCTGGGGGTCTGCTCAAGACCCTGCTCACGCAGGGCAAGCTGGTCCCACTGTGACTGTGACTTCTTCCACTCCCTACTCCAAACCATCTACACTGTGTCTCCTGTTGATAGCTGCCCCTGTTTGGGCTTGATGAACACACACCTGTGGGACCCCAGATTAGCGGTTGAGGGGATCACGCAACACAGATATGGGCCGCCTAGCCAGTGCAGAGCTGAGGCCAAAGTCCTGGTCTCTCTTGTCTGACACAAAATAACTTACCTGACACCTAGAGTTAAAAAATGATGTAAAATAACTATTGCTCTAAGTACTGTTGCTAATGCCATTTTATGTGTGAGAAATGATTACGAGTCAAAGTATGTGCTCCTGGGCAAGCTGTTTGCAAAGAGTCTTTCCACATGGTCCCATTTCTCTTGCCTGGCTTCCTTCCATCCTTTTCTATTCCCCTCTAGCTTCCCTTCCTTACACAGATATTTAGAGATACCATCTGTGCCAGACACTGCTGGGACCCTGAGCTCTGAGTAACTGAGAGTTAAGGTCTCTGAGGACCTGAGACCCACAGCCTAGAAGCTGGCCACCGCTGACCACATGCACAAACAAATGAGTGATATCAAATAGGCTAATATACCTGACAGATTTGAACCTGTGGATTTGGTGGCTGCCTTGGATTCACAGCTCCCTGTGGAAAGAGGGAGGGAGGTGAATCTGCCTTTCTCTTGGACCCAGAGCCCTTAAAGATTCCCCCTGACCTCCAGAATGAAAGCATCTTTTACAGCTAAGCAGCATCCGGAGAACTTCCTATAGGCACAGAAGCTAATTTTGTTGATCACTTCTGCTACTTTTTGCTTGTATAAAACTTTTCTAAAAACTTTAGAGACAAAAATTCCTGTCATGTTTAAGACCAATTATCCAATTTAGAAACTGGGGCTTTTACCAGATGACCCAGATGCCAACCTCTAAGAAGATGCAGAAGATGGAAGGTAGGCTATTCCAGGCTTAAAAGAGACCTCTTTTCCTCATGGTGTCCCTGCACCACAAAGCAGAACAGGCAGGATGCGATGGATGCCACCTGATACTGCATTCCT
>PVKN010030708.1:0-12663 GCA_004027915.1 Capromys pilorides
AAAAGAGAAAGTAGCTGTATATCTATGCTAACTATCTTGTACACACACACACACACACACACACACACACACACACACACGGTTTTTCTTTCACACACACAGTCCTTTATTTATATCCCCCTTTTTTGTTTTGTTTTGTCAGAGATGGGTGTTCTATTCCAGTTAGAAGAGCTATATTTGGAGACGTCTTTAGAGAACCTTTTCACACTTGATGCCAGACTGAAGATTGTAGGTATTTGAATTCATCAAGATAAGTCAATATGGTCCAATATTCCATAATAGTAATAGGTTATCAGCACAATTGGCAATTGTCCAAAGTTGTTGACATGAGCCTTTTACAGCTCAGGATATTAATATAATTTTACTTTTATACCTTGTGATTACTTTTCTGCTAGATGGTTAAGACCAAGTTAAAACAAGACCTATATGACTCAAAATGTAACTTTTGCTATTGAAAATGTCAGTTAAATCCTCTCAGGATTTACCCTGGAATCATATACAGCACCTTGTGGGTCTTTTTTCAGTGTCAGCCATCTGGATGAGTCATGGCTATTGTCTGACCAATTTGCTCTCTGTGAAAGCCTGAGAGAATGTTTTCTCTCTAGGTGACTCTCCTTAGGCACCCTGTACATTGTATATCACTTTCCTCTATGGTCCCATAATCTCTTTGATCAGAAAATTTGGGACACCACTGAGCTACAGGATGTCACAGCACAGGTATTCCTATATGTCCTTAGTCCTCACTGATTTTAAATGCTAGGGAGAAAATATTGGCTATCCTTGTAGCCCCTCTGTTTCTTTAATTTTTGCTATGTAAACTTTAGTTGTTAAATATCCAGAAAAGAAGCCTAATGATATTATTGCCCTGTAACAGAGGCAGTTTGGTTTCAGACAGCACCATCTGTCTAAACATCAAGCACCTTTGATATAATATGGAACTGCTATTTTTAAACAACCATAGATATTCTAAACTCTATATCCTTATAAAATGTGAAAAGTCAATTACAAACTTTTACACAGAAATTTAGAAATCAAGCCATATACAACATTGTAGCAAGAAAGTCCTATAACATTGTTTTCTTGTCTCTTGTTTTCTTTTATTACACATTTTAAAAAACAAACTTTTACTTCAAAAAGAATATAGCAATAATCGATAGGACATTTGAAGCAGTACACATTTCAGAGTTCAAAATGATGGATATTTCAAACATGGTTTCAATATTACACATTGCTATCTTCAGTGTAGTTGCTTATTTCACAGGTATCAACATATAGAGTAGTGTTTCATGAGGTTTTTGCAGTTTGTTTTGTCATTAACTTCATTTCATTGCACTATGGTCAGATAATGTGCACAGGATAATTTTGATTCTCCTACATTTACTTAAGCATGTCATATAGGCTCATGTGTAGTTCATTTTGGAGCTATAAAGAATATGTACTGAGATGTTGTTTGGTGGAACATTCTGTAAATGTCTACTAAATCCATTTGTTCAAAGAATTGGTTCAGTTCTGCTACCCTTTTGTTAATGTTTTGTTTAGTTGATCTGTCTCTCCAAGATAATGAAGTATTAAGGTTCTCTATTAAGATTTTGTTATTGATTATTTTGTTTCTCATGTCCTTTAATACTTGTCTTATATAGTTGGGTGTTCCCATATTTGGTGCATACATATACTTATCTCCTCCTCTTGAAGTTTTCCCTTAAAAAGTATGTAGTAACTTTTTTCAAAATCTCTTTTGATTCTTCTTCACATGAACTGTAAACAGAATTGCTACCAAGCTTTTTCTGAGTTCCTGGCACATGAAGTGTTTACTGTTTTCCATCCTTTGACTTTCACCCTATGAATTTTCTTTTAGGTTAAATATATTTATTGTAAATAGCATATTGTTGGATTTTGTTTCTTGATCATCTCTTTCAATCTGCTTCTTTTAATTGGTGAATTGAAGCCATTTACATTGATAGTTATTGCTGATGTGTATTGGCTTATGTTTGTTGTGTTATTTTCTTGCTCTTGGTTACCTACATTTATCCTGAGATTAAAAGTGGTGGCTTGATTAATCTGACAGAAGAAATTTGAAGGTAGTTGAATGTTGAGCCTGTGGCATGGATATTGTTGGAGTCTTTTAGTCAGATTCATGCTGAGAGAGCAAAAAAACCCAGCATGATAATTTAAAATCAGTGCTGCAAATTTGGTTAGAAAGGAAGCTCCAATAAAGCTATAGACTGTAAAGAGAGAGTGAAGATGATATCCATTGTTAAGATGGGACAGAAGAATGGAAAGGATAGCCAGAGGGCATTGCAGAAGGCAACATGACTCCACCCATTGCAGCTTCAGAACTTTAAGCATAAGGCACTTTACTTTGAGGAGAAAGTTGCAGAGCACCACGTTCCAGAGTGGCACCAGTGGCCATAGCAGATTCCAGAATAGCAGCAACATAGAGATTTTGTTCCTCAGAATCAGGGTCAGAATGCTTAGCAATCCAGGGTCTTGACCACAACATACAGGAAAGGAGAAAGTCTGGCTATTGCTCCAACTGGCAGCAGGACTGCATCATCCAGTTGGTGTTGGTTTTTTAGGCACATGCAGGATGCAAGAGTTCTAAGGTTTGGCAGGCTTCAACCTAGATTTCAGAAGATCTAGAAGGCCAGGTAGTGTGCCCCTGGGAGGGCAATGTATGAAGCTGTGAGAGCAAAGCCTAGTGTGCAGTGGAAATCCCAGAAATTTGGAAAATCCAGAAACATGGATCATCTGAGAAAAGTTGCAAAAAGGGAACAAGGCTGGTCTGAGAGAGAAACCATTGGAGCTACAAGCATAAGTGCTGTAGGGGTGGAGCTATGTAAGGCTCTTGGAGCTCACAACTTGTTACAGATTGCTTTGGACGTTCCACATGTAACTATAGGATTTAATGTTCACCCTGGATTTTAGACTTGCTTTTGGACAATGTATGCCCTTCTCTGTAAATTTTGGATTTGTAATGTTCATCTTGTGCCACTGAATGTTGGATATATTTAACTTTTCATTTGTGCAGGGACTCACAGATAAGAATTTGCTTTAGAAGTCAGAGGAGACTTGGGACTTAAACTTTTCAGCAATGCTGAAATTGTAGGACATTGACAACTCTTAGTGATAGACTAAAATGTCTTTTGCATAAAGGAATGTGCATGACTCTTTGGGAGTCCAGGGGAGGAATGTTATGGTTTGTGTCTAAAGTCTCATGAAGTCATGGGGCAGCTTCTAGAGTTCGTGATTAATTCATGATTCATTGCTGGGATTATGGGTGTAAGTGCTGCTTGAATTATGGGTTTAAGTGCTGCTGGGATTATGGGTATGAGTGTTACATCGAGCCTGGGGTAGATAGCCTGAATGCAACATAAGGAAGACAGTCTTAATCTCTTTTGCCATTCTTGCTGCCATTGCCCCTGTCATTTTGCTTTTGCTATTTTCCATTGCCATGAACTGTTGCCTTTTACCATATGCCACTCTGTCTTGGAGCCACCTGATTATGGAATGAAACCTACACAAAGTATGAGCAAAATAGACCTTTCCTTCCTTAATTTTGGGTATCAGGTATTTTGTTCCAGCAATGAGAGAATAGTATCTAAGACAGAATTTGTTACTGTGAGTGGAGTGTATCATATAATCAGCTGTTGGAGGAAGAGAAGACTAGGGCCTGTTTTATAGATGGCTCTGCACTCTATGCAGGCACCACCCTAAAGTGGATGGCTGTGGCATTACAGTACTTTTGTGGGACATCACTAAAGGACAGTAGTAAAGAAAAATCATAGTAAGCAGAACTTCAGGCAGTATACTTGGTAGTATATTTTGCTGGGAAGAAGAAATGGCCAGTGTAACTGTATAATGAGTCAGGGGCTGTAGCCAACAGTCTAGCTGAGTGGTCAGGAAATTGGAAGAAGTATGATTTGAAAATTGGTGACAAAGATATTTGAGGGAAGAGGTATGTAAATAGAGCTCTCTATATGGGCAAAGGATATAAAAATATTTGCTTCCCAAGCAAACACTATACAAAAGATGACATCAGCAGAAGAGGACTTTAGGATGGAAGTTATGCATGGGTTCAGCAACGTGAACTCCTACTTACCAAGGTTGATCTGGATATAGCCACTGCTGAATTCCCAATATGCCAGCAACAGAGACCAACACTGAGTTTCCAATATGGCACCACTCCCTGGGGTGATCAACTTGTGACCTGGTGGCAGGTTGATTATATTGGACCACTTCATCATGGAAAGGACTACATTTTGTCCTTACTGAAATAGACACATACTCTTGATATGGATTTGCCTTCTCTGCATGGAACTCTTATACTAAAGCTACTATCTTTGGAATTTGTGTGTGTCTGTATGCAGGATAATTGTAACATGCTAGGCATGATTATATGCATATCTTTATGTCTGGAGACTGGTTTAAAGCAATATATCTAGTTTCCAAGTAGACAAGGGGTGGATCATTATAGTGGTTGATCATTGTGTCAACTTGAGAAGTTAAGGCCTTAATTAAATTGGCTCTGCAACACTACACACTAGGATGTGGAGGCTCCATACTGGAGTGATTCACCACTTAAAGGATATAAAAGGAAAATGAGGAAGGACAGAGGGTTCCTTTTTTCCTCAGAGGAGTTCTAGTCTTTACCACCAGCCTGCCATCTTCTGGCTTCTAGCACAGACTCTTGGCTTCTGCCTTGCATCCTTTAGCCTTCTGGTATTGATCTGTCAGCTTTCCATTGCAGACCCTTTGATATGAACTTACATAGAACACCTTAGACTGAATCCTTCAGTCTCCAGCATGCAGATGCCCTTGCACACTTCCTCATTTGGCTCTGTGGCTGATCATTTGTATTAGTTACTCTTTTCTCATTGCTGGGACAAATATCTGACACACAAGCTTAGGAAAGGAAAGATTTACTTAGCTCACAGTTACTGGAGGTTTCAAGTCACTGCCCTTACTCTGTAGGGGCTGGAGGACAGACTGGGGCACTGCCATGTCCAGGATGATCAGTTTCATAGCTCTGAGAGTCAGCTGCCTTGGGGAGCAGTGTGGGGGGACCCTCTGACCACACGTACTGTCAGTTTAATGGTTCGTGCCTCTCCTGGTAATGCCCCTCAAGCCCCACCCTGATCCTTTGGCCCTACCCCTTGAGCCATGTGCTTGACAGCCCCATGATTTACTTGAGGCTTTGGGGGGACAACTAGATGCAAACAATAACACCATCATAAACCAATTTTGTAATTTCTTATACATTTTTACATCTTTTTTTGTGGCTATCTCAGCCTGCCCTGGGGGCAGGCCTGGTGTGACATGTGGTGCTAGAGGTTGAGCTGTGGTCCCTGTGTGCTTTCCTAAGCTTGCCTAAGCAGACACTTTAGACCACTGAGCTATCTCACCAGCTTCTACATTTGTACATCTTGTGTTATATCTATACCTCTAGTAAAACCCTGACTGAAACACTTGCCCAGTCTTTACCCTGTTTCTCTGGGCACCTCTCTTTCTGTAATGGTTGATACATGTGTCAATTTGTAACTTTAATAGTCAGTATCTTTTTTGGATGAGTAGGGGTAGGGTGCTATCGTGTTTCTTTTTGCTCCTGCCCTTGGCATGAGGACAGCCTTTGGCTACACAGTTGAGGTGCAAGGCTGTATAATTCCTGCATCTCTCTAACCACAGGTCAGAGGGGAAGATTTGGCTGTAGCACAAAAAGAAAGGTGGAAACAAGAAAAGAAAAGGAAAAAGAAAAACAAGAAAGTTGGCCAACTGTCAGGGAGGGAGCATTTTATTCACTCCTATGTGTGCTAAGTGCTGGCAGAATTTACTTTGGCTGTAATGTCCTCTGTTTGGTGGAAATCAAAAGAGGCAGGGGACCTCATATCTCAAGTCTGTCCTGTGTGACTTGATGTAGCCACATTATTTTAGCTTATCCATTTTTTTTCTTTTAAAATTCCTAGTATGGTGACCTTTTGCCTGTGATCCAGCCACTTACTGCCTGCTGTGGGTGGGTGGGGGGGCTGGCCATTTTGTTATGTCCTTTACTATATTTTGTTTGATCCATGAGTTTCTTATTTCAGATTTATTTTGATTTCAGGCTATATGCCCCTCCCCTTTTCCTAGTTACTTATATTTTTATTTTTATTTGTTTATTTTTTTAGGTGGCTCAGCCTGCCTTGGGGGGTGGGGCTGGCACAGCATGTGGTGCCAGAGATTGAACCACAGTCCCTGAGGTTGCCTAAGCTTTCCTAAGCAGGCACTTTAGACTGCTGAACCATCTTGCCAGCCCAGCTATTTATGTTTTTAGATGAGTTTCTGTGAAGAAGGCCCTTATTCTATTAAGTCATGTTAATCCCTCCTGATGGCATTATTAAAAAGTAATAACAACAGGAAGGGGCCTCGTTGAAGGGAATAGAACATGGAGGAGAGACCTGGAAGACTGTATCTGGTTCTTGGCTTCTTTCTTTTTGGGTCTCACTCTCACTGTTTCTGATGACCATGGGGTGGCCAGCTTTCCTCTGGAATGTCCTTGTACCATGATGTTTCTTCCTTGCCACAGGCTTAAAGGAAATGGGGGCAACAACCAGGGACTGAGCCTCAAAAACTTCAAGCCAAAATAAATCTTTTCTCTGTTAACTTGTTTTTCTCAGGTATTTGTTGTAACTGAAAGCATACTCTTGCAGTGTTATATCATTTTTATCTTTTCTCTTAAGAAACTGAAATCAGTTTCAAAAAACTGAAGGTTTTAATCAAGAAGAAAGCACTAAAGGCTGAGGATATAGTTAAGTGTCAGAAGTGTCTGCCTGGCAAGTGCAAGGTACTGAGTTTAGTTCCTGGTACAAAAAAGCACTAATTTTTAATGAGGAAGTCCCTAGTTCCTTAAAACAGATAGTTATGTGTAATCCTGTTACATAAATGAGAGTTCTTCCTCTATCTATGCTGATAATGTTGTAAGCTTAGAGGAGACTAAAACTCTGTTGCTTGACTCTCTTCACAGAAGGCTTATAATGATGGTCTTACCTTATCCTTCTAGGTGCTGAGATTATAGACCTGTGTCACCATGCCTGTATTTTTCATAAACTTAGAGTGGGGGAAAGGCCACTATATGTCATGCTGTAGTATTCACATGCATGTGCTCTGGCCTGGAGCTTTAGAACTTTCCGGGTCTTGGGTATTATTATTTAAGTTCCCCTCAGGAAATGGAAGGAAGATTGGACATGGGATGTTGCCCATGTTCATGTGAATGGAGGGAGTGGTGCCACAGCCCCGATTTTGCTGGCTGGACTATTGTAGCAATCCACACCCCCTGTTCCAGACCCCTCCTCTTGAGTCAGTCTAGGGTGGTATTTGTGGGAGAGAAAAGGGAGCCGACCAGGGAAATCTCTCCTGCTGGGCAGGACCATAGCACAGTAGACCACTTCATTAGCAGGCTGCCAAGGAAGCTGAGAACCCGAACTTCCTGACCCCACTCCTGTGTTTTCTCATTGCTTCCCTGAGTGCACCTGAAGATCAGCCTCTTCCCTCTGTAGGCTCTGAGACAATGCAAAAATTCCTATGCACTCCCAAGGCCCAAGGAGAGGATAACTGCCAGCTTCAACCATGAGAGGCTCTCTAAATTGATCTGGAAGGAAAATCTGTCCTGGTGAGATATATGACATCTGCTATGATGATCGAGAGCTCTAAAGTGCCTTTATGTTGAAAGGATCACTCTAGAATAGTCCGGATCTTTATTTTAATTTTTATTTTAAAGACAATGAAACAAAGTCTGGACAGATAGCTCAGCAGATTAAAACACTTGCATACACAGACACAGGGACAGGGGTTTGATCCCTGGTGTGCCATGCTGACTCCACCCTCAGGGCACGCTGAAACTGTGATTGAGACTGGGCATGGTGTCTTGGGAGGCTGAAAACAGGAGAATCATACTATGAGTCTGATCTGTGTACTGAGACCCTGTAGACCTTGTACTAAATACAAAAGAAAAGAAAAGAAACAAAAACACAACAACAAAAAACAAAATTCAAAAACAATATAGGAGGGTAACAGTGGTGGATATATTGCTTATTGTGGAGGACAGCCTGGGTGGCTTTCCTTGAAAGAAGAGCAGTTATCTCTGTTTTGGCTGTGCCTATTTCCACGTATTGATAGGTACAGAGCTGGCTAGGATTTTTTTCTTATCCCTTCAATTGGCATTAAGCAGTGCATATTGGTCTAGCCAAGGAGCTGGTGGAGGGCTTTGAAGATGGCACAGGTGTTTCCCTGATAACCCACACCTGCTACTCTTTAATATGAGCTGGGTTGAGACAAGACAAAGAGCTAGTGCTTCGTACTATCAGCTGGGACTGAACCTCAAGATAGAGGCTATGACTTCCTGGGGCTTGAAAGATTACACATTAGAGCTGAAGCGCTGAACCCCAAAACATTAGCTACTATCTCAATAGTATGATACAAATTTCTTTTTCTGCATATCCTTCTTTCTGCAGATGACAGAGGTAAATGCAGATCTCCTTCCTAGCCCAAATCACAATAATTCCTGCCATTCTCATTCATCCTTAAGCCACTCCTCTCTCATGACTGAATAAAACATGGATTTGGCCCTGAATTGAGGCCTTTGTTCTGGATAGCCATTATCATGGCTGGACTTAGGATCCTTTGATGCCACATAACTATAAATATGCCTTAGTGTCTTTATTCTCATAATGAGTTGCACCAGAAGAAAATAGTAGATTAGAATTAACTTGATGGGATTCCAACAGCTTATCAATGGGATAAAAAAAATATACTTATTGGACTGATACAAAGGCCATGAAGGTGTCCCACAGTTATTGTTATCTTCAAATTAATTACTCACTGTACAAGATATGAACATTTACTTGTCCAAACAATATTAACACAGACATAGCTTTTCAATGATCTGAGAGAGATTAGTATAACTATTTTAACTAATAGGTATTTATTTTGCTTTTCCTTTTTATTTATTTATTTATTTTTTAAATTTTATTTATTTATTTGCTTGTTGTGTTTGTTTGTTTCTTTTTTTATTTATTTTGTGGCTGGCTCAGCCTGCCCTGGTGGTGGGGCTGGCGCAGCATGTGGTGCCGGGGATCGAGCCGCAGTCCCTGCAGTTGCCTGAGCTTTCCTAAGCAGGTGCTTTAGACCACTGAACCATCTCACTGGCCCTGCTTTTCCTTTTTAATCCAGATTTAAATGTGTGATTTTTTTTGTAGAGATTACTAACTGTGCATATCTCAGAACAGCATGTCATTTCCTAGCCCTTCTAAAATGTTGGGTGGACACATAACTGGAAAATTCCAAGTGTAAGAGAGATTTTGGATCATCAGGCCTCCCATTGGAGTAGAAAAGTGGTTCAGAGAAAGACACAGAAGACACAGACATGCCTCAGGAGAGCTGTAATAGGACTGGGTCTTAATCATTGGCTTCCACTTCATTATCTATCCTGTGTAGACTCAGGGTAAGTGAAAAGAGAAGGAAACTGACCTTCAACATAGGCCCTGCTTAGACTTACAAGCAAGAGGAAGCTAGAGAATAAAGAAGTAAGGGTATAATAAACTTTGAAACACAGCCAACATAACATTGGAGCAACATGTCCAGCACTTTTAACCCACGCAGACAACTCCTTAATTATAGACTGTAAAGATGATCATGGTTTACTCAGCCCGTAAACCTGAAACTTCTCTAAAAATGGAATTATGTTTAAGAATAAGAAAACAAGGAAATGAAAAGGAAGGTAAAGATGAAGCAAAAAAGCTGAGAAGACACTTTTCCACATGTAGTTACCTAAAAGTTTACAAAGAAATAAAAATATAGCTAAGGTTACTGACTGATTTACAGTGTAACTCTGTAATCCATTCTATAGAAAGTGGCTATGAGGAAACAAACAGTTCTGAGATGTTTGCTTGTGTACCATTTTCACGTCTTAGGGAGGTCCACTTACATTGTACCTTCTGTTTAGGACTTAGCTTCACCACAAATCTTGAGTCATGCAAAGGGGAGGCTGCATCAAAATTGTTTCACTAGTGATCCCTAACTAATCAGATTCCCTGCCTAGGGCTGAAATTCAAACAAGTAAGCAAATGAAATACTCTCAGATACTGTAGAACCTGAAGCATGGAGGATCGGCAGTTCAAGGCCATCTTGGACTACACAGTGACACTATCACAAAAAAGCCAGAGAAAAATATTAAATCAACTGAGCAGGGTAGTGCCTGTAATATCAACATTCCGGGAGGCTAAAACAGGAAGGTTGCAAGTTGAGTCCATCATGGGTAAGCTGGTAACTTGGCTAGATCCTGTCTCAAAATTAAAAGCAACAAACAAAAACAACATGGGGCATGGGATGTATTTGAATGATAAGGTCCTAAAAGGGAAAGAAAGAAGAAAAAGAAGTAAAAGAATGAAAGAAGATAGGAAGGAAGAAAAAACTAAGGAAGGAAAGGGAGGAATGGAGAAAATCCTAGTTACTCTTTACTTCCTATGAATGTAGGAAAACAATAACACAGCTAGTCATACTGGTTTGAGGTAGGATTCCCTGTTTCTGTGTTTAATCTAAAGACAGATTCAACCACCAGCAAGAGATCAAATGCAGTTATCAGAGATGACAGAAGCCTATAATAGTTATTTTACTAGCTGTAAGAAATGACTGGTCTTTGACGTGGCTGCAGCGGAGGCCGTGGCCGGGAAAATGGCAGACAAAAGGCTGGAGAGGAGAAGCCTAAGAAGTTGAAGCGCACCGGAGCCACCGGAGTAATGCAGGGGAAGTTCCAGTCGCAGCGCTGAGAAACAATCAGCTGAAGAAGCTGCAGACCTCCTAACAAAGCCTACAAAGATCTCCAAGTTTGGATTTGACATTGGTAGTCAGACAATAAAGAAAGTGTCAGCTATATCCATCAAACTTGGATCAACTAAGCCTAAAAAAACTGTTCTAACTCTTGCTCCAAAAACCCTTTAGTAGCAGCAGCTTTTAATGAAGATGAAAACAGTGAACCAGAAGAAATGTCTCCAGAAGCAAAGATGAGGATGAAGAATATTGGAAGAGATACACCAGCATCTGCCGGACCAAACTCTTTCAATAAAGGAAAGCATGGGTTTTCTGATAACCAGAAGCTATGGGAACAAAATATAAAATCTCATCTTGGAAATGTTCATGACCAAGACAGTTAAATGATGTGTTTTGAATTAGAGTGTGGGGTGAGTGTAAAGTTAAAAAGGAACAGTTTTCTTTTTTAAAGAATGGTATAAGACTTATCTTTGGAGCTGCTTTTGCTTTTTCATTTTTCTTTTTAAGATTGAGTGGTACCCTAATAAGTGAGAGTTTGAAATTAGAAATAATTTATGTTTTATATACAGATTTCAAGACATTTGCTAATTTTATAGTTTTAGTGTGATTAGTTTCCAAAGGTTACAGATAATAAAAGAAATCAGAAATGGTACCTTTTTAAGAATTGCATATTTTTTTAGACACAACTATTAGCACATTAAGCGGGAGACAAAAAGTTACTGTCTGTAAAACTGCAAGCAGTTACTCCTAAATTAACTCCCTTGCTCCCGAGACTGGCTACCAGGAACAACCTTAGAGAAAAGAGGAGGGTGTCATGTCAGAGAGAAAGCATTGCTTGGCTATTGACTGGAAGTAAACCTAGATGAAATTCAACAGCATTTCTTCCCTCTGGGATTTGTTTTGTTTCACGTGGCCTTATATTAGGTACTGCATTCCTGTCAGCGGACACAGATGCTTAGCTCTTCTACAGAAAGTAATTTTTAAAAAATTTTTATGTGAAGTATCGAGTATTTGAAATAGCCCATTTCACCTTAATAGTGTTGTCTACCTTTTATCAGTCTTCAAAGAACAGCCATTTGCTACCAAAGTAAATTAGTATTTTGAATGTGCTTCTCTTGTTTTTTATTAGCTAGTTCCTGTAAGAATTTTCACCAGAACTTGAGGCAAATCATAAGGAAACTTTCTTTTAAAATACAGACCACCACCAAAAATTTAAATGTACATACTGATTAAGCATTTGGCTGGTTTTTATTTTTTCAAGGTATAAACACACACACACACACACACACACACACACACACACACAAAAGATTTAACATTGTACGAAGATGAAAAACAGTAAGGTGCATTTTCTTTAACTTTATCTATGCATTTATGTTACCAAGTTTTTAAATCCAATTTGAATTGAAGTCATTAAAGAATTATTAGAACAGTTAATATGGTTTAAGTGTACACATATTGACCAGTGAAGCATACTGTAGGTACTGAAAATGAAAGAAAATACATCTTCAAACACATTTTATTGGATCGCTCGTCACATATACTCTTTAAATCTGTGTATTGTAAGCTGTTTGTTTTGCATTTTTGTATTGTATATGGACTTTCTAATGTGACAGTTAAACACATCTTTAAAAGCATTGTCCAGGCAAAAGAAGGTGATACAATTATTTCCCACAGAACTCCTAAGGTGTTAAATTTGCAGGCAGCTTCAGACTATTTTATTGGTGGTAGTTGCTTGCTGATCTATTTTAATAGGTAGTAACTCCTGAGAAGAAACCTATGCATATGCCTGATAAATTGCTCTTTTACATTAAAGTTTAGATTAAGCCCCAAGTAAAACAATGAACATGTATATAGAACTACTAG
>PVKN010030709.1:0-12663 GCA_004027915.1 Capromys pilorides
TATCATCAATGAGCTACTTGTCCACAGACCAAGGGATGACTATACCCAAAGCCAGGCCTCCAGATTTCTGCTTCGTGGATCTATCCTACTTAGCCCCACAACCAATAATAACAGTGGCTGCTTACTGAGCAAAGATGAACCCTGAGCTAGCTGGTCACGGTTCTATACTGCAATGCTGGTAATTAAAAGCCACAGCACTCAGGACACCGCCCCCTCCCCCAGCTAGGTCTTCTAAAAATTCTCCGCAGAGAGACGGATGGGTCTGTCATGTTTCCACTTCACATAGAGAATCTGATTACAGGCGTGCTGGAGAGTCTGAGCTGCCTCCAACAGTGAGGTGCAGGCTTTGACGAGGATACTAATTAGGGGCTCAGTTTCTTGGGGAGCTTAAAAATAACGCACCCAGCCCATTGACAGGGCTTTAGAATAAACTCTGTTTTTAATTGCTGCTGCACAGAGGAATGTCTAGTTTCTGTCATATATATATATATATATATATATATATATATATATATGGAATTATATATATATGATGAGGATATATATATATATATATATATATATATATATCCTATATCCCTCATTTCCCAGATATTTTTCTCTTTTTCCTGCCCAGCTTAGAAAGAAAACCCTTAATCACTTTACTGTGGAAGTACTGGGGAAAACTGTGGAGTATCACAGTGCCTGTGAGAGCTGAATCTCTCTCTCCAAATGCCCCCCAGCCTCTACACATGCACACACATGTGCACACACACACACACATATGTGTGCACCAGCTTCTAGCAGGTAGAAGACAATTTACCAAGTATCATGTGTACTGGAATACTGGAGCACCTAGCTGAGTGCTGGTACTTTCCTAAGACCAGGTAAGGTAAGAGCTCTTTGTGGAGAAGAACTTACTTTTCCCTAACTTTATTTAAAATTCATTTGGTTTTGGTTTTAGAAGCAAACGTGCCCATCATTTCCTTAAAAGTGGAAATTACCTAAAAACATGAAGCAGAAACTGAAAATGGTTCCAAGTCTCATGATCATAGCTCACTCCTGCTCACAAGGTGGACTGTAAAAGATCTAGGGATCTTTGTAAAAGTGGCCAGGAGTTCCTAATAATCTAACAATGCCAGGGAGAAGCACTGATAGTAGCAAGAGCCAAAGCTTTGCTAAACACTGGCCTATTTTTGGTCTCATTTAATTCTCTCAATAACTTGGCCCCTATTGTGTCTGTTTTGTAGATGAGGGGACTGGAGAGGCAGGTAAATAATGTGCTCAGGGTCACATGGTAAGTGGCACTGAGTCTTCATCATCAGGTCAAATCCAATGCAGGGTTTTGAACCTCTCCCTTCAGAGTATAAGGCCCTGTGCATTCTACTTTATGCAACTGACTTATAAAAAAAATTTGTGCATCAGGTTGTGGAGTACAGAACTGGCAGTGCGAATGTGTGTGTACAAGGCCTATGTGCTGTGTGAACGGTCCCTGTATGCCAATGCATGCCTTCACCAGTAATGCGTCTAAGTGGTCCTTCGGGCTTTGGTGTCTTTGTGTCTGAATGTGGGAACCCTGATTGCCCTTGTGATGGTGCTGGGAGACAAGGCTTTTGGGAAGTAATTGGGCTCAGATGGAGCCAGGTGCGTGGGGCCTTTTTAACGGATTAGTGCCGTTACAAGAAAAGACAGCAGACTCTTTACCCCCACCTCCAAGTTGTAAGAAAACAAATGCCTCTTGTTTAAGCCACCGTGCCATTTTGTCTTGGAAGCCCAAGCAGATTAAACCAGGGACAGAGTCTAAACGAGCCTTGTTCGTTTTGTCAGGCATGGATTGAGAGAGGAAGCAAGGATCAAGATGCAATGCAGATTCAGGATATTACTTCCTTTGGAACCAGAGTTGTGCCAGCTATCTGGGGTTTGTTCTGCATCTTTGAGACCCAGAAAAAGCTGGATGCTGGCTCCACTGGTTTTACACATACAACTCCAGTTCTGTCCTCCAGAAGGCATAGGAGGATTTGGGATTGGAGTTTGGGTGGGGTAAGGAAGAGCGAGGGTTAGGTACTTTGCCTGCATTCACAGCTGGAGAAAACAAGATCTACTCAAGGAAACTGACCCAGGGTTATAGGGAGACTTGGGGCAGAGTCTGAGATGGAGCTCAAGTCAGCAGCCTCTTCTTCAGGCCTTTAGTGCAACCCTGGGTGACAGGATGTGGGGTCCCGAGATAAAGGTTTCTCCAATCCGTTTGCTATTCTCCTCATTTACCTTGTTCATCATGAGGCATTTTAGCCCCTGTGTCAGGTCCATCAATTAAACTCCCATGGGGTCGAGGTTCCCAAGGTTCTGAGACACAGACCTAAGGCATCCTTTAGCCCTACCTCTGATTCTGAAAATCGGGGTAGTCTTCTGGAGGCAGGGCATTCTGCTGTAGGTGGAGGAGAGATGGCTTCGCTGGCAGAGAAGTGGGGGAGGGAAGTCTCCCAGGGGAGATGATACTGGAGCCTGTGCCTAGGGTGACCCTGTGTCAGGGTGGGGAGAACGCAGCACTAGAGTGGGGGGATCTGGTGTGCATGAAATGTGCGAGTGTTGGGAAAAGTGCTTTATAGGAAAGGTGGCTCACCTGGTGGGAGGGCTCGGGGAACGGTAGCCAACATGGCAGGTTTTCTCTGTGGGCAACAAGAGAGCAAGGCATACTGAGGTGAAGCCCTTGTGCTGTATGCCCCAAGAGAATGTCTCCACTGGTATTTGGAAAGCAACTGGTTAATGGCTTGAGTGTTTCCTCTCCACCCTCACAAACTTCTCTGTATCACGTTGGGCCATAATTCTTCCTAATAAAATAATATGAAGCTCAATTATGCTCCCGTTCCCATGTTCCTGGACTTCATTAAGCACAGAGGGATTAAAAACTTGTATAAATTAATCAATGTAGCATAATCCTAAAAATTAGAAGATGAGTCCTTGAGGAAGTAATGTAATACGGGCTTTTTAATTAGCAGGGCCTCTGAGATTCATTGCTCTTGCCTGCGAGTCTCCTGTTTATGAATTGCTTTATCCTTTGAAGGGGAAGACCCTGTGGACTCCAGGGCTCTCACGAGGAAACGGGAGAAGTTGTGCTAATTCCCTGGCTGGTGCCCTCCTCAGAGCCAGAGCAGAATGACAGAGCTGGCCTTGGCTTTTTTTCTTCCTTTGCTCCCATAAAAAAAGAAGACTCTGAAAAGAAAACCCAGGAAGGAGAATCTTTGAGGGGAAATAAGCTATGCCGATCTTTCTTACTGGGCACATGTAGCAAGAGCATAGATTTGGCATTGTGTGGCTGTGGCATTCACTGGCTCTGTGAGGGCAGGCTGTCTGATGGCTTTAAGTCCCCATAGTCCCCCTTGAGAATTACCTCGACCTTGGTGAGAATTTCCCATCGTCCCAGGGTCTTCTCCAGCAAAGAGCATGGCTTACTTATGTTCTCATTGTCAAGAAGCAATGCCTGACACCCTCAACTTCAAAGAGGAGAGGCTTATTTTGGCTCACAATTCCAGAAGCTCCAGTCCATAGTCAACAGGCTCCAAGACGGAAATTGCTCAGTGGTGAGGTATGGAGAAGGAAAGCTGCTCACGTCATGGTGCCCAGGAAGCAGAGAGATGAGGGTGGTGGGGGATCGTGGGGGGTGGTGAGTGGATGGGGAATTAGCTTTGGAGAGACACACGCCCTTCTAAGTCACTCCCCCTCAGTGTCCTGCCTCAACCAGGGCCCACTTCCTAAAAATAAGTCAGCTATGAACACATGATCCAAACATCTTCCAAACACACAAGGCTTTTGCCCCACTGCCCAGATGTAGGCCCTAACACTCCTCATGTCTCCCTTCTGATATGGGAAGCACGGTTTCTTGTCTTACCCTAGGAGAGGCTACCTGGGGTCATCATCATATTCCAGCCTGCCTGTGCCTGGCAGCCTTTTCTTCTTTGATCCTTCTCTCTTCTTGATTTGTCTCCTCCTTTTCAGTGGCTGTGAACAATTGGAGAGTAAAGGCATGATCACGCTTGTGTTGTTTCCACTTTGCTCCACTCTCCCCTGCCTATGGGTTCCCGTTGGAGGTGAAGATTTTTTTCCTTTCAGATGGGGGGTGGTGGTGGTGGATTGACAACAGGTGGTCAGTTTGTAAAATTGAACTGAAATGAACCAGCATGGTGCTGTGTGTGTGTGTGTGTGTGTGTGTGTGTGTGTGTGTGTGTGTGGCCACCTGGGGGTTGTTGCTGGCAGCATAAGGTAGAACTGGAGAGGAGGAAACTCAGAGGCTGTTAGGGAGCTGTGGATTCTCCTGGAGGAGCTTGTCCTACTGGCTTTCCTGATGTAAACTTGGCTGTTCTCATCATCAAAGTAGCTTGGGATCTTATTGTCAACAAGAATAACTGTGGTTCACTTTAGAGGAGCTCTGGGCCTTACTTTGAGAACTGTTTCATGGCTCTGGAGGGGAAGAGGTGCACTGTTCAATATCCTGGAGAAGCTTATTGTGTTGGCTGTCCCGAGGTGGACTCTGCCGTTCTCATTGCCTGAAGAGCTTGGGACCTCATTGTTGATGAGGATGGCTGTGTTGCTTTTCGCAGGAGCTCTGGTCCTTACGTTGATGATTGCTTCCTGGTCCAGTGCAGAGCCCTCAGCCTGCTAGTGCAGGTCCTTCCTCTGGCTGACGCAGATTTTCTAGTTTCCACCACTGACTTTTGGGCCTTCCCAGTGTAAATCTATGACATAGACTTGCATGGGGCATTGTCATGAGCTCTGTCTGTGGCTGGCCTCATGTAAGACATTGCTATGAGATCCAGGCCCTCAGTTGGACTTTTTGGGTCCTCAGTGTGAATGTTTGGACGAACATTACAAAAACAATCCTATAAATTATGTGTCCTATATTGTTTCCCTTGCAAACCTTGGCTAGAACACAGAGTCTTGTGCTTCTATCTTCGAATTCACTATGTAGCCTGGGTTGGCCTCAAACTTACGGAAATTCTCCTGCCTCAGCCTTCCATGTGCTGGGATTAAGGTGTGTACCACCACACCCTGTTCAGAGATGGCTTTTTGAGAAATAACTAGCTGTGTAGTCACTCATACCTGCTGGGGACTGCCCTACCCCTGGTTCTCTGCTGCCATTTATTTTTATCCTGGCTCACTTACCCTGCGTATTTTAGAAAACACAGACACATACACATACACACAACAGCAATGCTGCCAAATTCTCAGCTCCTTGCTCTGCAGGCTTTTCCTTTGAAGGCTGATGTTTCTGGAAAGCTCGGACTTCCTGGAGCACCTACCTGGTCTTGCATCCATTTCCGTCTCTTGTGGGACTGGCTCCTGCTCTCAACCCGAGCAGGAGAGGATGGCTTCTCTTTGAAGAAGATGTGCAGCCCCTTGTGCCCACAGTTGTCTTCCCCTTTACTAAAACCTGTTAGAGGCATGGCCTGAACCCTGTCCCCACTTGTCGTAGGGCACAGAGGGTGAAAGTGGGAACAAGCAGTTAAGTCTTCATTCTGCAGAGGAACCCAGCCTGCCTGTGTTACCCTAATAGCTTTCACCACACGAGTTTCTTCTCTCCACCCAGACTGGCTTGCTCTTCCCTCCACTCTGCACACGGCCCTTGTCCTAACTGTGGGACAATGACCCTTCCCCTTCTTTTTCAAAACAAGACCAGGTCTGTGAGTTCTGAGGCAGATTCTTGGAATGCAGAACTTGGGGAACAGCTTGGGGACACCAGGTGGGCAATTCCAAAAAAATGTGCTCCAAAAATACTGGCTCCCTATAGTAATCGCTGTACACAGATGTCTGTGTGTGTGCATACAAAAATACCCTCAGATGCACACTCGGCACACCCCGGCATAGAAAGTGTCTCCTAGTTTGCCCACACATTAGCAGAGTCAATCCACTATCACTGGCTTTGGTTTTCTATACACCAATAACAACGGATTGGAGGTCTGCAGAGCCTGGTGCTGGATTTTTAACAGTTTACAGACCCCAGAATGATGGCCCAGATCTCATGAATTTCTATTTCTTAAGTAAAAAAAAAAAAAAACCTAAAAAATAAAAATGGCAATGCAATTATAAAACCCTAATGCTCGAGGGACAGAGAAGTCAGACACAGCTCATTGTTATGCTTTGAAAACAGGAGACACTGGCTCCCAACTGTGTTTAGAAGGTCACAGAATCCAGTTTCAAAGCAACAATCCCTTGCAGATGCACTCGGTGAGCAAAATGCCAGGGAAGCGAGAAGGCCAAGGTGCAGATCAGGCTGTCAGCCCCGCCGTCTGCTCTCCCATCCCATTGGCATTTCAGGAGCACACCATGGCTGTCACTGGCCTGAAAGAACCAAGCCGGCCCATTTTCCTCTTGGTCCCATGCAAAGGTCAAGATGCGGGCCCAGGTCAGCGCTACTGCAGCTGAAGAGGTCACCATTTGTCCTGTCTCTGATGGAGAACAGAGAAAGGGGGACCTGGGCCTGAGTCCCCACGTGGCCTCTAGCATGTCACCTGAGGGAGACTGAGGGAGAGAATTGATCTGCTGCTCCACACTCAGGCAGGGAGGATGGGCCAGGGAGACAATGTATTCTGGAGTGCTTGAGCTGGATGGAAGAGGAAGGAAGTTGGGGGTGTGTGGCACAAGTGCTGGGAGAAAGCATGGCAGATCTGGCATGGCTGTCTCCACAAAGTGCATCTGAGGAGCTTTGTGCCCATCGCAACATTACACACCCCTGGCCCTGTTTCTGCTCTTACTATCATGACCAGGGCAGCCCATGCCATCTACAAAGATAGGATCAATTTATCCCTGTGGTGGCCCTTAATCTTCTGACACTGAGCTTTAGACTTCTCCTACTTCCTTCTGATAGGAATCCAGCATCTTACAGATCCCTTAAAAACATCCAGAATTTACCCAAAATCTTAATGAAGGGTTATTTTGGGAGAGTTTCTTCAAATGTAGAATAAGAAGAATTGGAATTACACTGTACATACCAACTATGGAAGGTGTTGCTTAGTACATCGGAAATGAATTTGCACGGAGAGGCTAAGCCTTTCATTACGAAGAGTGGTGGAAAAGAGCAGAAGAAGCAAATTCAGCTGCGCATTCTTGCTATTTACCTATCCACAAAGCCTTACATAGCTTGCGCTGGCCCAGATAAAATTACCCTCTGTTGATTTCAGGAGCTCACATGGTGGGGACTTTTCTGAGTTATGATGAGCGATCCAAGGTGCCAGAACTCACAGACAATCAGACCACCAGATGGGGCTATCGGGGCCAGTTGTGGGGGCTACATATACATATTCCCTCCTCCCATGGGTTCTGCTGATGCCCTTGACCTTAATAGGGGATGTGGGTTGCTATGGTGATGGAAAGATCACTTAGCTGGAGAAAACCCAGAGGGAAAGTTATACTAGAGAGAATTTTGACTTCATGCAAGTCCTGTCTCAATTTTTTTCCTTATAGCTGGGCTTCAAGCAGTCCTCCATACGTCTCTAGTTGATAGGTGGGTAGTATGGGATTAAGAAAAGCTTTCACATGCTGTAACTGGCTGTGTTATTATTTCATTACATTCCCCTAGAGATTTGAGGGGCCATCAATGCTTGTGGGCAGCCTCTAGCATAATTTTAGGCTCTTGCTTCATGATTGGAGGAAAGAATCTACGTGCTATGCCTTGTATCTAGATGTCCCCCCAAAGCCTCATGCAGTTATAGGTGAGGCATTTTGGAGCCGGCTGGCTGGAGGGCATGTGATACTGGATTAAGGATGCATGGTACTAAGTTAGTGTACTGATTGGAAATAGCACAGCTCTGGCGTGTGCAGCACCACCCAAGACGTTTGTATCATGTTTGGGATAAAAGGGTAAGGCAGACTTGCTGCTGCTGCTGCTGCTGCTGCTGCGTGCTGTTTCCTGCCTGCCACATCATGAACTGTTGCACCTCTGCCATGCCTCCCTGCCTCGGAAGCAGCTAACTATGGACTGAAACCTCTATAAACTATGAGCTAAATAAACTTTTCCTCCTTTAACCTTGGATGTTGTCACAGCACTGAGAAAAGTGACTAGGGAATAGAGAAGTTTTCCTTTGCTTAAAACAGAGGCAGCTCTGTATGGCCTTCTCTGTCCCTTGAGCATCACTTTGTCATCTTCTCGCTTTCTAAGGAACAAGGGACTTTCTCCTCTTTCTGGAAGGCAGGAATCAGGGAGATCTTGGGCAGCTCCTAAATAATGCTTAGGAGTGAGGTCAGCAGGGGTAAGAATGCTTAATTCCAGTGGAATGCTGACAGGAGGGTGCGGTAGGATTCTTTCTCATTCACAAACTCATATGATGTTCCTTTAAATTACAGATATTCATCATCTGAAAGGATCGTTCCTTTCTTCCTTCCCTCTGTTCGTTTCTCCCTCTATCCCTTTCTCTTCTCTCCACATTTTCCTTTTGTTTTACCTTCAAATAAATCGCCAAGGGTACCTTCTTTACCCTCATCACCTCCCCGACCCACAAGTCACTGAGACTCCACCAAGGACAAGGCTCCACAACAAGTCCTCAGCATGCAGTGATGAGTAAGTTTGGGTCCCATCTAACAGGAGTCTGCAGTCTACAGTGGTAGAAACTAAACGCAAGCAAAGGCAGAGGACAGACTAAACGAATATGGACCACTCTTTCGTAAGCTGGCTGTGATGGCATGATGTGGCTTCTTTTGCTATTGAGTTGGGGTCTTATACAAGTTTTTGATGTCCTACAGAAAGAATTAAACAGGATACCTGCTATAGTTTGTATCTAGATATTCCCCCAAAGCATCATGTGCTCATAGGTGGGGCTTGTTGGAGATGGCTTGGTTTAGGGTATGTGAATATGGATTAAGGGTGTGCGATAACTACATTGCTTTAGTATATTTCTAGGCATGGATAATGACAATAGAAGCCCTACCCTGAGTTTGGGCATACCAGTCAGTAGCCTGCTTGCCTACGTGGAATATAAATGGACAGAAACATGACAGGATGCTGCTGTTGCTTGGTGCTTCCTGCCTACCCTGCCATGGACTGTTTCCTTTCTTCCATGCATCTCTGCCATGCCTCCCTGCCTTGAAACAGCTGAATAGTGGCTGAAACCTCTACATAGTATGAGCTGAAATAAATGTTTCTTCCTTTAAAGCTGGGTGTTGGGTATTTTGTCTCAACAATGAGAAAAGTTACAGACAACAACCAGGAGTAGAAGTGGGATTGATAATTTGTTTGAAGGAGAAAAGACCAGCCACATTGAACATGATGGGAGCAGGTCAGTAAGAAAAGGGTTTTAAACCTTAGGGTTTAGGGTAGGATTGAGGGCTAGGTCTGAAGTATGACCTTTGCCAACAAGAAGCTGGGTCCAACTCCTCCACAAGGCAGTAGGATTTTGATCTGTTATGGCAGTTGGATGGACTTGTCATGGCAACAAAAGCCTGAGGGTGGGTGTCAAATCTGCATAGTCAATAACATGGTAATTAGAATTGGGGTCCTCTGAGAGTTGTAGAAAACTACTGGGTGCATGTCTGGGAACCTAAGCTAAGTATCTGCTTACATGTTCCATCATATTTAGACCTGTGAATCTTGGTCCTGGTCAGTGTTTGACTCAGAAGGGAGTATCTAATTCTGGAAATCTGGCCCCAAGCTGAGCTCTACTTTCCGTGCCAGTCATTTACTTGACTATCATATGCCTCAACTCTAGTGCTCAGAACAGGCCCCAAGGTGGGCTGGCCCTCCTTCCCTTCTTTCTCTAGCTTTTTCCTTAGCTGCCTCCTGCCTCACTCCAACATCCTCCTTTTCTTGCTCTGAGGGACTCCCTGTTATGATGCAGCTCTCAGTGCTCCAAAAGCTCCATCCTCCACTATGGAGATTTTTCAACTGGCAAGCCCCAAGTGTGTAATTTTAGGCTTGGTGAATTGCCTGACTCTGTCTTCACTAGTAGAAGGCTTGTTTTTAGAGTTATGAGCTGAAGTGAGTCTTGGAGCTTGCAGGAAATAAAGCCAGCTGCAGTAAATCTTAAAAAAAAAATCAGGTAGCTGGAGTACAATATTGTTAATCTCAAGCTAGTATAAGGTAAAAAATAACTTGGAGAAGGCAGAAAGCTCTAAGACATTTCTCTAGGTTCTTTTGATCTTCCAGGAGCTCATATCATCATGGAGTATGTGAAATCTTCCTGTGTAGCAAGTCTTAGAGACCTCTTGAGAGCACAGGCTTCAGGTCTATGTGACAGAAGCCCCAGGAAGCTAGGGTTCAGCCTACTGGACATGATATGAGAGTTTGAGTCTATAATTCCAGATTTTTGGAGTTTATTTCAGGCACCATTGACTATGATCTTCTTGAAAAGTTAGAAGATTAGACAACAGCTTGAAGAATCCAGCTTCTTCTCTTGACAAGGTTTCTTTTAATGAACTTCTTTTTCCCTCCTCTCACCCTGTCCTCTTATAAGCCGGTTGCCATCGGGTGGGGTTGGGTTGGGTTGGGTTGGGTGGCATATGGACTTAGTGAGAAGGGACCAGGAAAATTGTAATGTTGGTGTAGTGACAAACAACACCAAAGTGTCACCCAGGATTGGGAGGCAAATTTATTTACACTGAGGTGCTCTGACAGGGATTCATTCCCCAATAAGCAGGCCCAGAAGGATCAGGGAGGGAAGTTTTTATGGGACTGCAAAGGGGAAGTATAGAGGAAGGTGGTTTGCCAAGTGGGTATCGGTTCATGCAGTGTGCATCACGTGACCAGCCATGTGTCATCATGACCAGTGTTTCTAAGAAACAGATGGAACAGGAACTGTCACAGGGGCTAAAGTGAACTAGAGGTTGCTTCAGCAACAAGTGGGAGGAGCATTTTCTGCTACGTTGATGTTGCTAATGCTTTCTGAAAATGTGTTTCCTGGGGTCAGGTGTGAACTGAAAACTTAGTGACCTTTTGAGGTTTAGGTCACAGCACTTCTTGAAATCAGCAAAGAGTTTTCATGTAGATATTCATCCTGCCAGACTCAGAGTGCGTGGGAGGCTGAGTAGAACAAGTTCTGGCTAGTATCTCTCCTGTACCACAGTGCATCCCAGGTAGGATAACGCTTGTATAAAACTTCCTTCCTGTTACCTCTTCCTGCATCTGCCTCAGTCAGGTGCACTGTACCATGCTTATCCACAGCTGTTTTCTTTCAAGAGTGCTTCCTCCTTGCTGTCTGCTGTCTGATCCCATGGATACAAACTTTCCATCTCAGATGTCATTTCTAAGAGAAACTTTCCCCTCCCCATCTTGGTTATCCTCCACTGACCCTGTCCATTTCAGATCCTGGGCTTCAGGAAGGAAGCAATAAAGTCCCATCATATAGCCTTGTGTAAACATGGTGAGGAATGAGAGAAGTCCCAGCTGGGCTGTAGCCCAGGCTTGGGACTTGTCCTCACTGAACGTGTTTTAAAGACTTTCTTCTCAAGTACAGCAGACAGGTCCTCTCCTGTGGATCCTCAAATTAGGACATGGGAACATTCTTGGATTTGTGGACCAGAAGCTTAGCTTCCAACTTTCATCTTGGTTGGTTCCATTTTCCTTGGAAATAAGACAGCTACTTCACAAGGCCTCATTTCTGCTACTTGTATGGTGGGAATTTGGCCCTCTGAAAATAAATGGGCACAAAGGAGGACCTTGTGTGGGGATGACACCATGGACCATAAACTGTACCACAAAAATGGCTGAGTGCTGGTCACTGGGCCTTTTGTGATGATATCAGATGTTCTTGTAGGCAGATTCCCCAGGATAGGTAAGGTGTATGTGGTGCATCCAATAGCGCCTCCTCCTACTTATTCACATCCACTCAGAACTTCAGAGTGTAACTTTATTAGGAATTAGGATCTTTTCAGATATAATCAGGTAAGAATCTCAGATGAAATAATCCTGAATGTAGATGATGTGACGAGTGCCTTTCTCTGAAGAGGCAAGAACATACAGAGACAGTGAACAAAGATCTTATAAAGATATTGATCAAGGGTACAGTGCCAGCCAGGGCATGCCAAAGACTGTCAGGAGAGAAATGTGAAAGAGATCCTTTCTCAGATCTTTCTGACAACACCCTGATACGGGACTTCTGCTTCCAGGATGGGATAAGAGAATTTATATGGTTTTAGGCATATGTTTGTATTAATTTGTAATAATAACTGTAGAAAAGTAACACATGGTGTCTGGAGTTTGGGGCCTTGGTTCTTTCTTCTGAGGTCCCACAGCTTCTCCGCACAACTTCTTCTCTGCTGTGGGTTTGACACTCATCAAATTTATATCAACTCAACTGGGCTAACGGTTGCCCAGACATCTGGTCAACCAGTACCGAGTGTGTTGTTTTTCACAGCTGGGCCCTATCTCATCCTGTGAGGACTCAGTGAGAATGAAGAGGAAGGTTGAGCCATGCTCCACCCAACCATGACCTTGGACATGGATCTTCTCTTGTCCTAGTTTTCCATCTCTCAGGATTTCAAACTGCACCACTGACTTTGTGGCTCTGCAGCTTGCAAGTGGCAGAACAGGGGACATCATGGACTCAATAAGTACATGAGTAAGTGTCGTATAATGTAACTCATATACGTATACACACATACACACACATATATGTAAGTATGTATAGATATATATTTATACACATACATGTCGTAGTTTCTTTTGTCTGTAGGGGATATAGCCAAAGACTCTCAGTTGATGAT
>PVKN010030710.1:0-12661 GCA_004027915.1 Capromys pilorides
AGAAAAATTCAAATGTTTCAGTTTCTTTTAATTGTCATAATGATTTAAGCATACACACTTTTGTAATTACATACTGTTTTGTACGTATTTCCTTATATTAGTTTTACTTTGAATTTAGTTTTCTTATATTAGTGTTGTTTGATCTATTTTTAAATGTACTTGGCCCAGGGTCTCACTATGCAGCTTGGACTCCTACTGATCCTCATGTTTTCAGCCTCCCGAGTGCTGGGCTCACAGGCGTGCATGAGGCTCGTTCAGGGCACCTGAGGGCAGGACCAACATGGCATTCCATACTGGGTATTGAACCCCCATTCCTGCGCTTACCTAAGCAGGTGCTTAGTCTACTGAGCTATCTCGCCAGCCCTTTTATTAGTATTGTTTGAAATTCATGTACTTTGCCTGAGGATGGGGGTGGGGCTGGCGTGGTGTGCAGTGCTGGGGAGTGAAGCACTATCTCTGCAGTTGCCTGAGCTTGCCTAAGCAGGCACTTTAGACCGCTGAGTTGTCTTGCTGAGGTCTCAGCTTCCTGGTGGATCTAAAATGAGAATGGAAAATATCCTGCTTCTTCTTTGATTAGAAGAACATTAGTTTCAATGCTTCCACATCAGTCACCTTATATGATTACATTGTACTGAATAACATATGATTCACAGCAGTGTAATGTTTGACACTATTCTGAAATATTTATTTTATGTCACACATTATTATGTGTCATGTCATAAAGCCTTAGAGCACCCCTTCAAATTCTTCATCTGAAAATAATGATCCCCTTAGACACCAAAGGTGTGAGGATTAAATACACTGTTTCATGAGCCTTATGCCCCTAAGCAAGCTGGAACACGCTTCATTCAGCGCATGATACCGTGGCTGCTGCACCCTGGGCCCAGTGCCCTGGGGTCTCCTGCCTCAGTGTCACCGTGACCATCCCTCTCACCTGTGCTCATCCCGTGCCCAAAGTCATCAAGTGTGCTGACCTGGTATCTTTCCTGTCTCCTCAGAAGGCCCCACCACGCATGCCAAACTCCCAGCACTGACTCTGTCCTCTCTTGATCTCCTCCAGGACAGCTACGAGTGGGGGGACCACAGTTTCCCGTCATCACCCTGGTGGGAGAAGCGGTGGTGCTGCCCTGCCAGCTCAGCCCACCCGAGGATGCTCGGGACATGGAGATCAGGTGGTACTGCGACCAACAAGCTGTGCTGGTGCACAAGTACTGGGATTCTCGGGACCACACGGAGCAGCAGAGTCTCCAGTACCAGGGGAGGACGGAGCTCCTGAAGGAGAGCATCACGCAGGGCCAGGTGGCCCTGAGGATCCAGCCCATCCTCCCTGGAGATGAGGGAGACTACAGCTGCGTCTTTGTGAGATCTGCCAAGCTCAGCCACGCACAGTTTGAGCTGCGTGTTGCAGGTGAGCACTGATGACGCAGACCTGCTTTGTTTTTATCCAACCAGGACTCACCTGTATGTGTGGAAAACATGGCTGAGCCTGTGGGAACACCACAGTGCAATGGCAGGGGTTAGCGCTTACATTCATCTTGTCAGTCTTTGTAGAGTCCTGTGTTCTTTAATAGAAAAGGTTTCTATCACCTTTCCCTGCTATCACAGTTGCTGCAGGGAAAGTTTGCTCATGGAATCTGTGTCTCCTGACTTCGAGAGTCTCAGAGCTCATTTCAGTCCTGGGATTTCCTTGTCAGCTGCTAGAACAAGAATTCAGTGCACAGGGACACGAGGGACCTGGACAGCATACACTCAGGACCTTGGGGTCTACTCCCTGAGGACCTAGGCCCTCGGGGCAGCCTGTGCTATCACCTCCCCCTCCTCCCCAGCTGAAGACTGGAGGGAAGAGCTTGCCCAGAGGGGATGGAAGGTCAGGAAGGGTTCACAGCTCAGCCTTGAGCTGAGCCCAGGCAGCTAGTTCTACTGTGTCTCAGGGCCGTGTACTGAGCTCAGGGGTGGGATCCTCTCTGTCTTTTATTCAAAGTCTTCAGTAAACGCCAACCAAGCACCATTGCTAGCAGCCAAATCCTGACCATGGAGTCGCAGGAAGAGCCTAATCTCCAGGCCCACCAACCTCTTGCATCGGCTCTTTCCAGTGCTTGGGCGACTGTGGTCTCATAGCTGCCCACTAAGAGCCATGAGTCGTACAATTCTTACGTAGTTTAGGGTCCACTGGAAAGAATGGGTTTGGCGGCAAGATTCGTATGGGAAATGCGTGACCTCAGCTCCTGCCAGCCAGAGCCTTCGCGCCTCTCCGCATGCCCCCTGCCTGCTGTGGGGTAGAAATCAGCTCCCCGTGGGCTCCAAGGCCCCCTTCTGCCTGCAGCATGTAAAGGTGGGCTGGCAAAGGCAGCAGCAGGGCGGAGAGGGAGGCCGACTGTGCTCCTCGCTCACCCAGACAGAGCTCCTGGAGAGCTCTGCACTCTGCTGGAGGACCGTGGGGAGATCCTGACCCAGCGCTCGCTAGGGGCTCTGCAAGCCTTCATATAAAAGCAGAAAAAGTACAACCACACCCAATAAGCCTTTGCTTATATTTGGCTGGGGGGGGACGACACGTGTGTGGCTTTGGTTGTGAGCCCAGCTCCCCACCGTTTCCCCTGGCGCTCTCCTCCACATCTCGGAAGCAGCCTGACCTGTCCTGTGCCCAGGCTTCTCTGGCACTGGCAGGCTCCGCAGTGCTGCAGGGCAGGAGTCAGCCTCGCCTGGGCCCCTCCTCAACCCACACCCTCAGCCGCACACTCTGCCCTTCCTGAAGCCCCTGCTGGACACCAGCTGTCCTGTCTGCCCTGGCCTTTGTTCTGACCCCAGCAGTGTTGCCCCAACCACCTGCTGGATTTCTTATATCCCAGAGAAGTCTTTCACAGGCACTACCTGACTGCTAGAAAAGAGAAAGCCGCAGGTAGTTGTAGTTTAACCTAGACACATCAAGCACAAAAGAAAGCTGAATTCAGGTGAATCCCAGGTCAGGCGCCCCAATTTCCACTGCTTCCACCCTCCAGAGACTATGTGCTTCGCTCCCACTCACTTCCTCGTGAGTCCAGAGCACACTCACCGAGTGCAAGAGGTGCTGGGGTTTTCTCATCTACCATAAGCAGCGAGACACAGTGAAACTGGCTTGCAAGAGTAATGTGATCCTGGGCTGGGGAGATAGCTCAGTAGAATAATCACTTGCCTGGCAAGTACAGGGTCCTAAGTTCAATCCCCAGTACCACCACCAAAAAAAGAAAAGAAAGAAAAAAAAAAAAACTGTTAGGGGCTGGGGAGATAGCTCCGTGGCACAAGTGCCTGCATGGTAAGTGCAAGGTCATGAGTTTTAATTCTCGTCCCGCCAAAAAAAGGAGTAACATGACCCATACACAAGCCTGTAATCCAGAGTGTTCCTCTATCAGAGCAGAGGACTTGCAGAGCTGAGCCCCGAGAACCCCCTCTCAGGACTTGTGCTTTCTCAGCTGTGCGGGTGCCCGCCCTCATTTCTTTTTGCCATGATGCCCCAATTTCTTGATGCTGTGCCGTGCTCCTGGTGGAGCTCAGGGAGGCCCAGGGCAGGAATCTGCTCGCCTGGAGACACAGTCTCTGCAGGGACCCAGCGCCCCATCTCGCCCCTCTCCTCACTGTTTCCCCTCAAGGAGACCCGGTGCTGCCCCAGCAGGGCTGCTCTTCCCTGGAGCTCAGCTCTGCAGCGCCACCTCTCGCTCCTGGCCTCATTTTCTTCCTCCATGCCTGACTCCAGACGAGGGCTGCAGACAGACATAGCCCTGGGGCCAAGGTGGGGACTTCGTGTTGCTGTGCACAAACCCGCAGAGCACATCCTTCCTCATGACCCAGGGCTCTCTGAGGTGTAAGGAGCAAGAGGCTGGGCCTGGGAAGGGAGGACACCCGAGTCTCCGCAGCCTATCTGCGGCTCCAGGCACTTCAGTGAGGCCTTCCTGCCCAGTGTGAGGGGCCCCAAAGCCGGACCTGGAGAGCTAGGAGGAGCCCAATGAGATATCTCACTGCTTTCCCCTGCTAGTCATGGCTGAAGTATGCTCAAGAGATGACAGGGCATAGCTTCCATCGGTATCATAGGCCTGAGGACCAGGAGCCTGGGCCAGTGCGGTGCCCAGCTGGCAGGGTGCGCATGGACGGGCAGCATTGAAATGCACAGTCCCGTCCCTCGCGGGGCCCTGCTGTGCGCTGCTTGACACACTTAATCGGATTTGGTACGGATCAGATTTCAGCTCCACCACCTAGGCTGCTCCTGTTCCACTAAAGGCACTGGGGTCCAATGGACCGGACCACGTGACGGGGCCAAGTCCCAGGTTCTGGTGTCACGTTCTGCTCCAGGTCAGGAAGAGCTGAGTGAGCGCCATGAGCTCAAGTGTGGATCACCACAGAAAACCAAGGGTGCAGCTCTCAGCTCTGCTGGACAGAAGAGCATCTCGCCACCACCTCAGGAGCCAGCGTGGAAGGAAGGGCACAGCTCAGGGGAGGAGGGAGGGAATGAAAGTTGCAGCACCGCTGGACGTTGCATCTTAGGTTAAGTGCTGGGGGAGTTAGTTTCACATATTAAACCATTGTGTGAGGAAATACATTATGTCTAATTATTCTGTAATGCACTCTTCAAAAATGTAGGGTAGAACTCAGAGCGAAGCCTTCTTTCCCCTGCCCTGTCCCCTCCAGCCTCAGGTGCAGCTCCCCTCCTTCATTTTCGGCCTGCGCACGTAGGGAGCATCACGCTGACCTGCTCGTCCTCGGGGTGGTACCCGGACCCTGAGCTCCAGTGGAGGGACCCACAGGGACGACGCCTGTTACCTGAATCTGAGATAATGCCCATATGATGCCTGGTCCACGTGGACTGCTCTGTGACGGTGGCGGAAAGCTCCAGGGCCATGGTGTCCTGCTCCATCAGGAACCCGGTGCTGGGAGAGAAGGCGGCCTTGCTCGAAGTGGCAGGTGAGTTCCCTCAGGGCGCTCGCTCTGGGCGGTCAGTGCTGGGGGGAGGGGAAGAGCGACCGCCCTGATGGACAGAAAGGAAATGCGGCTCAGCGCGCACGTTCGCAGCTCTCATTTGAAAATATAGCTAAGTACACCTGCTTAGCTATTTCTTAGTTTGTGTATGGTTGAGCCATTGTTTTGCTTCCCAATAAAAGACGTCCTGGACAAGCGAAACGCAACAGAGCATTTGAGGAGTGTGTTCAAGTTCACTCAAACTGGTCAATGCCCGTTTCTCAAGGGAGACCCTGCACAAGCCTGTGGAGTTCCTTCTGCCTCCTGTCACACCGAGTTGCAGTCCTGGCGCTGCCACCTGCCGCCCTGTGACCCTGAGCAAGCACTGGCCACCATCTGGGTGGTCCCCCACTAAGCTACAATAATAACTCTGCTGTCCCTGTCCTCAGACCGCCCTGAGCAGTGACTCCGTGGGGCTTCTGAGGGCAGAGAGGAGCTGGGCACCTCAGTCTGCGCTGTGCCCCACCCCAGCGACTGCTCCAGGAAGCCAGTGTGGCTCCCAGGCTCACCTCAGGGTCCTGGGGTGTTTTCCTCAGCAGGGAGCAGCTGCTGGGCCAGTGAGCTCCTGTCCTGTTCTAGCATCTGTCCCTTTGCAGAGCCTCCGCTGACCCCTTTCTCTCCTCTGCTTCACCCTTCCCTGTCCCTCGCCACACACTCTGCTCCGCCCTTTTCTCTCCTCTGCTCCACCTTCTCTTGCACCTTCCCACAGTCTCTGCTCTGCCATTTCTCTCCTCTGCTCCGCCCTCTTCTGCCCCTCCCCACAGCCTTGGCTCCGCCATTTCTCTCTTCTGCTTCACCCAATCCTGCCCCCTCCCCACATCCTTGGTTCCACCCTTTCTCTCCTCTGTTCCACCCTCTCCTGACCCTCCATAAGCCTCGTCTCAGCCCCTTTCTCTTCTCGGCTCCACCCTTTCCTGCCCCTCCCCAGAGCCTCGGCTCCGCCCCTTTCTCTCCTCTGCTCCTCCCTCTCCTGCCCCCTCCCCACATCCTTGGCTCCACCCTTTCTCTCCTCTGCTCCACCCTCTCCTGGCCCTCCCCAAGCCTGGGCTCCGCCCTTTTCTCTCCTCTGCTCCTCCCTCTCCTGCCCCTCCCCACAGCCTCGGCTCTTCCCCTTTCACCTCTGTTCTACCCTCTCCTGCTTTTTCCCTCAGTCTCGGCTCCGCCCCTTTCTCTCCTCTGCTACACCCTCTCCTGCCTTTTCCCTCAGCCTCGGCCCGCTCCTTACTCTCCTCTGTTCTACCCCTTACTATACCTCGCCACCGCCTCCGCTCCTACCCTTTCTCTCCTCTGCTCCTCCCTCTTCTGCCCCTCCCCACAGCCTCGGCTCCGCCCCTTTCTCTTCTCTGGTCCACTCTCTCCTGCCCCTCCCCACAGCCTCGGCTCCACCCCTTTCTCTCTGCTCCACCCTCTCCTGCCCCTCCCCACAGCCTCTGCTCCTCTCTCTCCTGCCCCTCCCCACAACCTCGGCTCCGCCCTTTCTCTCCTCTGTTCCGCCCTCTCCTGCCCCTCCCGCAGCCTGTGCTCTGCCCCTTCTCACCTCTGCTCCACCCTCTCCTGCCCCACCCCACTGTGCCAAGGCCGCTGGAGCTACCTGCCGGGCTCCTCTTTGTTCTCACAGGAGCAGGTTCCCCTGGCCCCCTAGCGCTGATACCTTTCCAGAGGTCGAACACACCTGGGCTTCAGTAAGGTCCTTTCAGTGTCCCCTGTTTATTCCAAATTGTTGTCTTCTGTACCCATATGTAAAATGTTAACTGTTTTCAGTATTGCACTCTAATTCTTAAATATCCTCAGTAGTTGGTAAATTATTTAATGTCCAAAGTTTATTGCCAAATTGAAATTGAAACTAATGTCTAGAAGTGCTTGCCTGGAAAGTGCAAGGTCCTATGTTCAATACTTTTAGCAAAAAGCAAAGAAACAAAATGTCTGGAACAATTAGGAAAGATGTTATTTTCCAAAGAAATTAGTAAAATATTTAAAAATAGTGCCTTTGAGGGCGGGTCAGGTAGCTCAGCAGATTAAAATGCCTGCTTGGCAGAGGCAGCCACTGGGGTTCAATCCCTGGTTGTCCAGGGCGCTCTGAGACAGTGATGAGACTGGGCGTTGGGGCGCATGCCTGTAATCTCAGCACTTGGGAGGCTAAAAACAGGAGGGTCACGGCAAGTGTGATCTGTGTAGTGAGACCCTGTACTAAATTCATAAAGAAAAATGAATAAGGAGAGTACTGTTAAAGATGGAATTATAAATATAAAATTATATATCAGAGGACTAAGTTCCTTATGAGAATTTTAGAAAAATAAAACAGAAGGTAATTTGAGTGCCCACTGCTGTCATCAGACTTTCATGCCAATAGAGAACTGCGGAATATTTTCAAGAAAATGAAATGTTGGGGCTAAGATATAAAATTATCATTAAAGCTAGTGCGAACAGACTCCTGAATCCTTTTTGGTAGTACACAATGTAGACAGGCCAGATAGCTCAGCAGAGTAAAGTGCTGGCTTAGGCATTTTCAGGGACCAGGTTCGATTCCCAGTGTACACTGCCAGGCCCACCCGCAGGGAGCACTGGGACAGGGATCTAGACTGGGCATGGTGTTCTCCTCTATAATCCCAGTCCTTGGGAGGCTGGAAAAAGGAGAATCACTATGAGTCTGATCTGGGTAGTGAGTCCCTGTAGACCCTGTACTAAACACGTAAAAAAGGGTGTGTGATAACTAAATCAGGCCTTTGATTGGTTTGGCATAATTCTGGGAGAAAAATGAATCTTCACATTTATGTAATTTGAACCATTATGTAGAAATAATTAGGCATGGGGTGGGGGAGATAGCTCTGTGGCACAAGTGCCTGCCTGGCAAGTGCAAGGTCATGAGTTTGAATCCTGATCCCGCAAAAATTAAATAAATAGGCATAATAAATAATCTGATTTACTGATTACTATGTGTTATGGTTTATGTCTAGTTGTCCCCCCAAAGCCTCATGAAATCATGGGACGGGGACGTCTAGAGTTTGAGATATGAGTCATGATCCACTAGGATTATGTGTTACAATTGGTTCCTCCCTGGAGCATGATCTGGGCCTGCCTAGGATATGATTGGCTCCTACCTAGAGCAGGATCAGGGGCCCATCCTGGGGTATGGTTGGTTCCACCCTAGGGCACAATGGGCCCACGTCAGAGTGACTGAGCACAAAGAGACTTTTTAAAGGGCTGTTGCTCTCTGCTCCTGTGAGTGGGTTGTTCTGCCGCCATGAACTGGATGCCCTCTGCCCTGTTCCTCTCAGCCTTGGGCCAGCCGAATGTGGACTGAAACCTCCAGCAACTGTGAGCTAAATAAACCTTTCCTTCCTTCAATTTGAGTGTCAGGTATTTGCCCCAGCAACAAGTAAAAGTAACTAAGACACTATGCAAGTTTTTTTTTATATTAAGAAATATTCTGGGGTGGGCTGGTAAGATGGTTCAGTAGTCTAAAGCGCCTGCTTAGGCAGCCACAGGGACTACAGTTCGATCCCAGGCACCACATGCTGCTCCAGCCCCACCCCCAGGGCAGGCTGAGCCGGCCAGAACACAAATAAATAAATAAGTGTTGTTTAAAAAGTAAAAATAAAAATAAAATAAAATAAAAAAAGAAATATTCTGGGGTGACGAGATAGCTCAGCAGTCTAAAGCACTTACTTAGACAAGCTTAGGCAGCTGTAGGGACCTTGGTTCGATCTCTGGCATTATATGCAATGCCAGCTCCACCCTCAGGGCATGCTGAGCTTTCCACTACTACTACTACCAATAATAATAATAATAATAATCTTTCATGAATTAGAACGTCCTAGTTTCTCTTCTTAGCTCACACAGTCACATAGATTAAACCCGTCATCATACTTATTGTTTCAAATTTGAGTTACCCACAGCGATACCCCTCAGAGGAATCTGGGCTCTCAACACGAAATCCGACACCCCTGAGGTTCACCCTCCGGCCCCCTTCCACACCCCACTCTCCCTGTAGCCTCGCTCCCAGGCCTGGACTGTGCACAGCTCCTGCCTCACCATCGTCTTAGAAGGCTGGACGTGGAGCCAGCGAGGATTAACCTCAGGGCTAAGGACGGACTGACTGTGTATAGAGTCCTTTCGGACAGTTTTGAAAGAGCTGGAAACAAAGGACAGCTGGCTGCTCTCAGCATCTCTGGTCAAACGAGTGCAGGATCCAGGAGCCCCAAAACACAGAAACAATCTAAAGGCTTCTTAGTGTGAAGAAAATGAATATTAGAATGCAGGGAACACAAATCCCAAGCTCCCAGCCGAGACACATGCAGAACCTTAAGGCTTCCAGGTGTGCCTGAGGGAGGACCTGCTCTCCTTCAGCCATGCAGAGCTCCAGAAGCCCAAGTCCAAGCCCAAGCCCTCAGTATCCGACCGGCTGCACTAGACTGAAACTCAGTGCTCAGGCCAGAAGGGGCTCTGAAGAGAAATTTAGAGCACCCAAAGGGGAAGAGAGAAATGCCTCACATTGGGTGCCAATGTTTGGAAGGAACCCGACAAGGCTGGGACACTGAGCCCCTAATTCCTGACAGGATTGGCCTCCCAGAGCAAGAGACTTCCCCACATTCATGTCACTGGCATCCCCATCCCCACCACCTGTGGCGCTGGCTTCTCTCCTACACTTGAGGAAACTAAGCCTGTGCTGCCTATGAACAGGGAAATGACTGTCCGTGCTGCAGTCACTGAATAGCAGGGTGCTGACAAGCCCCACCCAGCGTCCACATTCCCCACTCATTGTCAGCCCCACACCTACAACCATGCTCCGATTTCAGGAAGCTCCTAAAGGTGAGGCACGCAGTGTGTTCCATGGGAAATTTTCCCAAATAACTTTTCAAATTTTAATTTTAATTTTAGAAGAATTATTTATATTTTGTACAGAGTCTCACTTTGCAGCTTGGACTCATAGTGATCCTCCTGTTTCAGTCTCCCCAGCACGGGGGTTACAGGCATTTGCGATCATGCCCTGTCTTGGGGGCAGCACACCCAGAGATGGAACGCGGGTCCTTGCACCTACCAGGCAGGCAGATCATCATGAGCATGGTTGCAGGTGTGGAGCTGACAAGGGGTATTAAGTGGGTATCCCCAAGCTCAGGTGACCCCTGAGACATGCCTACTGCATACAGAGCTGGGCATTGTCCCCTGAGGCTGTTCCAGTTGTCACTGTGGGCGACCTACCCTGTCACAGGTGACTGCACGACAGCATGTGCTGGGGGACAAGGCCTGTGTCCCTGGTACACTGAGGGCCTGGGGACACTCTAGCATGAGTGAGTGAAGACCAAAGCCTTTGAAGTAGAGGCAAGGCCACACACAGGGGGAGTGAGGAGGCTGGGAGCGTCCTGTGGCTCTGCACCCTGAGCCAGGACGCTGTAGAGCAGCGGGAGCCTCGCAGGCTGCCAGGCTTGCACAGCCCAGGCGGAGGTGCTGCTTCCGGACACCTGGCCCCAGTGCCCACCTCTGCTGGGCAAGGAAGCTGTGGCCTCTGCCAGGACCCAGGCCTCTTCTGTCCCTGACTCCAGTGACAGCGGCGCATAGCAGCTCTCACAGCACACAGTGCTGAACCCAGAAAGGCTCTCACAGCAAATTATTTTCCCCGTTAGTCTCATATAATTTTAAAATTATTTGGTCTGTATAAACATGTTTCAGGGCCGGGGAGATAGTTCACTAGAACAAGCGCTTACCTGGCAAGTGCAAGGTCCTGAGTTCAATCCCCGGTTACCCCTCTCTCCCCCCGACAAAAAAACACATGTTTCACATAAAAATCATAAATGTATCTTAAATGAATTTTTGCTATGGTTCAGACATTAACCATTATTAATCAAGGCTCAATACTCAGGTCTCACCCATGCCAAGCATGACAGTCCTTCCCCTTGCCTTTCCCTGTGTCTTATGTCTGCATACGTATTCTTTACATATAAGAGATTTTAATACATTTTCATTTGATTTTGTGTTTTGACCCTTACCCTGTCCCATCCTGTGGTTAAATCATGGACTTGTACACCTCAGGACCCAGCGCCACCTCAGGCTGCCCAGAAGCTCAGAACCCTGTCCATGGGATACATGGCCCCTTCAGCATAATCCTCAATCATCCCAGCAGCCTTCCTCAGTGCTCAGGTTGGAAGCTGTGAGTGATTTACTGGATGTCAACCCTGGTTCCCTCCATGGGGTTAGCATTGGTTTTCTGGTGCCATTTCCACAGACCCTGTAGGTACAGGCAGGAGAGAAGTAACTCTACTGTATATGTTTACAGTCAGGCACAAAGACAAGGAAACAATATCATATTCCATCTGAGGAAGCAGTCAGTCACCTGTGATAATAATGACCCTGGAGAAACTCCTGGTCACCAGCAGAAGCCTGGAAGCGCGGCTCTCTGCATTCTCCTGGCCATTGCTTCGGTCACTGCCGCACGGGTCCTCTGATGTGTGTGCAGTGGGAGCTCCCTGCTCTAAGTGAGTCATTATTTGCACCCAACAGGGTGAATCCCAAGGCCCGGCACCGTGGAGCTCCTTGACGTGTGTCTTATGCTGTGAAGAGCTCACAGCTCGGCAGTCAGCATGCTCTGCACCAGATGCGTCAATGACCTCTCAGGAAGGCTCAGGAGAGAAAGTCCACATGCAGGATCGCACTGGCCCTCAACCTTAGCCAGCGACACTGCTTCCACCTCATGGTGCTTCTTCATTTCAATGCTATGGAAAGGTAGACATCAGGTACTATTTCAGTTATACAAGCAAGCGTCTCACCTGGACAATACCCCAGAGTTAACTCAAGGCCCATGCCAGTCCATTTACTACTGACTTAGTAGGAGGGCTACAGGGTCGGTTCTGAGGACAATTGCCTCAAGCAGGACTCTGAACATGATTTCCTCCAAACACAAAAGCCTGAGTGACACCATAGTCTGATTCACTAACACCCTCATAAATTTGATATTGTCTTTGCTATTAGGGATTCTTACTTTTCTTGAGCGAACTGCTTAGGTATTATCCTACTATACTGCATGTGGTCTCCTACCAACCTACTCATCTGTACCCCCATAGCCGTTGCAAACTCTTATGAAGGCCATTAAAATCCTGGCTATTATAAAAGTCAAAGGAAGGCATTATTTTACTTTAGTGTCACTTTAGTTTTTGTCCTCAGGCTATGGAGTGAGAACAATCACCCATCGTCCTTCAGTTTCCCTAAGCCACAGCATGACTTGAGTGTGCCTGTTTAATTGAAGAAACACGTGGATGGACCATTATTGTAAGAAAACACAGACTGTGGAAAAAATTACAATCTAATACTGAGCATCTGTTTTTCATATAATGACATAAAAATTAAAAACATTCTGGGGAGGCTGGAAATAGGAGGGTCACTATGAGCTGGAGCTGCATGGAGAGACCTTGTACCACCTACATTAAAAGAGAGAGAGAGAGAGAGAGAAAGAGAGAGCGAGCACTGGTATAGCATATCTACAAAGACTAATTAGGATTCATTTTCCTCGTTTGTTTGCCCACAAGAAAATAATTATTTTCACCACTTAAAGTATCTTCATTCTTATTTTGTAAAATTTTTTGCTCTATGTAAATCACCTAAATATATAAACAACGGGCTTAAAGTCAATATTAAGACATCAGTGTACCAATAATCTTATAGGTTCTTTTAAAGAAAAGTGCTGTAT
>PVKN010030711.1:0-12679 GCA_004027915.1 Capromys pilorides
ATTTATCGATATCTTGTTGAAAGTCCCACAATCCCCCTGTGCACTTCAATTCTGTTGGTTAGTGAACTTCACTGTGAATAGCCGGCTCTAAGAAGTTCATGATGCCTCTCTTTTCCTTGTCATGTTTTCTTCCAAGTCTCTATGTAATGTTTGTCAGGACTCTCTACCCCAATACAAGGTAGCAACACAATGTCAGAGAACCTCCATTTAAATTATAGGTAAGAACAATACTAGGAGAGACTGGATTTGATCATCCACTCAGGTAAGCTGGGGAGGGACTCAGCAAAGCAAGAGGAAGCCAGAGGCAGTGCAGGAGACCATGTGCCCTGGACCCACAGGGAAGCCTGTACTCTGCTGCCTTCTGTCCTGACCATCTGCTGCGCTTTGCAGGCCACCCACATGCTGCAGCCACACTTGCTTCCACTCTCCTGGGTGGCGCCTGCCCACTCCTCTCAGCAACTTACATTTTTGCTCAAATTATTCTTTATTGTAAGCCTAATTCCCATAGAAAGAATAAGAAGCTTTCTGGCATATCTATTAATCATGAAGGAGATTGAAAGCTGAAAGTGAGGAAAGGAAAAACAGACCTACAAAGTAAATGGAAAATGCCCATCTGAAATGAAGATTCTACAGCAGGCGCCCTGGTTGCACCGTACCCTGCACATTAGCTTCGCCACCTCCTCTCTTTCCTTCCTGTCTGGGGTTGGGGAGGCAGTGGGGTGGAGGGACTCTTTCTCTTTTCATCTTCCATGCAGCCTGACAATGGCTTCAAGTGCTTTTGGCCAGAAAACTGCACTTGAAGGAGTTAAAGATGAAAACATTCCAAGGTTGGGAAGCGAATCTCTCTCCCTCACAGCCTTGGGTAGATCAACCCTGGGACACCCAAATTATTTCAATTAACGGAAGATAGGGAGCTCAGGCTGCACTGTACTGTTGCTGAACAAAAGAAAGAAAACAGTAATTGTTTTGCTAAGCTGTGTTTATATGAACAAAAGCCCAAGAAAGAGTTTAGTGCCTGAAATTCTTCTTATTGGGATTTTGTGGGGTCCCCACTTCAAGGGAGAGGTAAATGATAGTTGATTTACTGATTCTATGTGGGCGAGGACATTTTTGCAAAAGATCCAGAAATGACTTCCAAATGAATGCAAAAACAGAAGCATGCACAGGGTTGCAAGAATTCAGGCCACTCATGATATTCTGTGATACTCACAAATTTGGGTCAGTCTCTCAATTAGTTTAGCTCCTCATCTGTGTGAGTACAGAAACAAAAGCAACTCGGAGCCCTTGCGGGTTGGCGGAGCATCTTAAAATACCCTCTAAAGAGGCAGGGCTGTAAATTCAAAACAGACTTCCAAAATAAACTCAGCAGGGTAGCACTCCAGAAGCCCACAGAGCCAGACCCCGTTGGCAGTTTGGGGTGTTTGAAACTTCGTACCCTCAATGGTTACAGTCCTCCTCCACAGGCCTGCTGCTCCTTGGAGGAATCAATCACTCTGAAATACAGTGTGGTCTCTGCCTGGCCAGATGCAAGCTTTTGCAAACCTGTACACACTCCCCCTCTCGTGCTGCATGCTAGCAGCTCTCTGCGTTGGGGCGGGGTGGGGGGGAACTGGAAGTATCTCCTGCATCCCCAACAAGCTGTTGTGCAAAGGCCAGGCTGTGACAGGGGAAGGTAGATCAGAGCTTCAGTCCTGGATGTCGTCTGGAGTAGTGGGTGGTAACAAATGTGTTGCGCTTGAGCTAACTCTAAATTCTGTCCAGTCTGTCTAGGCTGTTTCTGCAACCGAAGCAAACTTGGATGTTTTGGAGCAGAAGCCCAGATCATCTGTTGTGCTTTAAAGTGGGTGTTCTTTTTTTTTTTTTTTTAAGGAGCTAATTCAGTTGTGCAACACCATCAAGAGGAGTCACTTGTAAATTATATTTAGGTGTGTGTGTTCCACTCCTGGTGAGCGTGACTCATAGCCATCCTCATGCTGTTATGTAACCCCATGCTTACAAAGAGGTCTCCAAACCCCTCCTGCTGCCCAGGAGAGATCCCCCCTCATCCACCTGTGCTCTCCCAGAATGCTGTTTGTTCTTCTACCTTTGGGTAGGGAAGAAATTCACAAAGTAATCGAGTTGTTCTTGTTTACCTGGAGCTTTCCTGGTGTTATCGAATATCCTGTGCTCACATGGAAGCTGCTGGTGCCCTAACAGGCCTCAGGGCTGTGGGTGTGGCCTTAGCACTGGACTGATGACTAGGTGGCCACCCAGCCTTCTGTTGCAGCAGGAAACAAGCAAGCTCCCAGCTCTACCATCAAAAGCAAGCTTGGGACCCAGCAAAGGCTGCTCTGGGAACAGAGGAGACTATGTTCCTTGTCACATGGGAGGGACAGGCACAGAGGCATCCCCAGAGCCACCCAGATGAAAGGCTTCTCGTTCTACTACTCTGAAGTCAGGTAGAAGGAAGCCGCCACGATTCCTGCAAACAATAAATTTGAGTTTTGGAGCCAACTTGGGCTTGAATATTAGTAATGCCACTTTCATTCTGTGTCTAGGGCAAATTAATTTTTCCCAGCCTTAGTTCCCTTGTGATTTTTTTATTTTTTCCCGTTACCGGGATTGAACTAAGGACTTTGTGCTCGTGAGGCAAGCGCTTATTCTACTAAGCTATCTCCCTGGCCCTTCCCTTGTGATTATAATAGAGACTGTGAGTGTTTTACTAGAACTTCTGGGTAGTATTTTCCATATTAAAAGGGCATCAATTCTGGTGTGCTACTGAACAGTAGTTAAGCTATAGATGACAATAATCTTCTGTCCATTTCAAAAAGTTAGGGGAAAGGATTTTGCTGGTTTCATCATAAAGAAATGGTGTTTGGGTGGAATTGTCTACCCTGATTCGAATGTATACAATATGTACACGAATTAAAACATGTCATGGTTTCCTGTTAATATGTACAATTTTTATGTCTTTATGATCAGTTAAAAATTAACTTGACAAGAGCTTGTCGAGTTCCAGTTTACTGCTCTTAGGCTTGACTCTAAGCAAGTGACCTTGGCTTTCTGACCAGGTCTGCGCTGTCTCTAGCACTACCCTGCACTGTCCCTTGCACATTTAATTTGCTTTGACTTTCCAGCCGTTATTAATGCATGTGCACTTCTTGAGCTACAGCAAATTCCTTAGCCAATTCATTTCCAAACTTCAGTGCTTTCACTTAATAAAAGTTTGTTCCACCCTTTCAAGGTTCAATGCAAGGAGAGAATGGGGTATTCTGCTCTACCCAAATAGTCAGAGACCCAGGAACTCTGTTGAGAAGGCTCAACATCACCAGAGTTTATATACTGCTGGGGAAATTGAGCCCTGTTCAAACTTCAAGCAGAGCTGGAAAAGGAGTCCTTGGCTATGCAATTATTTCCCACCCATAATTCTAAGTAGAATTTGTTCTTCCATGCATTCACTTTTTAGACTCTTAAAACGTATGCATCAGTGTTCTGTACATTCAAACTGAAGAAGAGACAGCACTTACCTTAAGAAGCTTGCACTAAATATGGATAAACTATGAGTCTTTCCTTTACCTCTCTTCCATGGCTTAGAACAACAAGATTCAATCTTGCTTGATCAAGCAATAATAAATACAGAGTACATGGGAGTCAACTACCCATATAAAGTTGAGCAGGGTCTTAGAGGACTTCTGTACAAAAACCCAGTTCCTGGGTAAGAAAACATGAGATGCAGAGAAGGGAAATGACTCACCCAAATTCTTCTAGCTAATTGGCAGCAAAACAGGTTAAAATTCTATTCTTTCCATCTTCCTGGTGTCTTCCAGCACACTGGGCTCAATGTGATGCCTCTGCAACATGCTAACAATGTATCAACTCAGCCTTTTTTTAATTTGTGTGTAGGTGAGTGAAGTTTCCCAGTGTGTTGCTGCTCGTGAATGATATCGTCAGTGTTCACCTTTATACCTCAAGCACACACTGGCATCATTGGGAAGTTAGCTCACCTCTTTAGAATATCATCTTTATCTCAAGCTTATATTCTCTCTGCATTCAGTACCTCTCTTCATATGCCTGAAGAAGTCTACTTCACCTCAAGCCATAATTCTTACCAGGCTTTTTTTGTCCTATCTGAAGGCTGATCTCAGAAGTTTAAGCAATGCTTTCTATCAACATACAGAGCTAGGGAGATAGCTCAGCAGCATAAGTGCCTGCCTGGCAAGAACAACATCCTGAGTTCAACCCCTAGCACCAGAAAAAAAAATACACTCACATGCAGTACTCTCTAGCATGTACCAAAGCATTGGCCAAAGATGAAAAACTGTTTAACTTATGTTTAAAAATAATACTTGTAGTATCTCCCAAAGAACTCATGTATTCCGGCCCAAGTGGCCAAGACTGTGTCACCTGTCAACTCTGACTGAATTAATACAGTCAACTTTTGTATAAAGATATAAGGAAGTCTTGATGACTTTTGAAAATGTGCACTAATCCTGCCCTTTAAGTCCCCAGGCAAAGGCCATGCCTAGTATATAAGGTCATGTTTTCTTTAATAGAAATTTCCTTCCCTGGAGGTGATCTTCACCTGAAAACTTCCACCTGCCCACACTGCCAGACTAGTATGTATTTCTCAGACTGACCTGCGAAGTTGCAACTCAGGCTACCACAGAAGATTCCAAATCTCTAGCCAGGAAAAATGGGACCAGTGGAGATGCGTAAAATACAATGGGAGAAAACATCTTACCAGCATTTTACAGTCAGCTCCTTGAAGATAAAGGCTATGTCTTCGTCTCTATCCTAATGCCTCAACTAGAGCAATCCAGTGCATTCCATTTCAATCCCAAGGAGCCCAGCAATGAGACCTTGGAGAAGCTTGCTTGGGGCCCTGAATGAAGAGATTGTGTACCCCCTGAAATTCTGGAACTACTCTTCCAAGACACTTGGTCTGTTTTGGACCAGAGCACATGGCAGTGGAATTTTTAAACTAGATCTGTTTGGGGAGATTGAAATGAACACAAAGATAGACACACACCAAGTGGCCCATAAATATATAACTAAGAATGGTGAAAAACTATAATCAATTTTCCAATATGTAGGTGTCTGTGCTTCTGATTATGTGGCTGAGTTGAAGCTCCCTGGAGAGTCTCAAATACTACTATAGTATGAAATCTATGTACTCAGCTGTTCATCTGGAGGAAATAGTGTTAGATAGGAAGCCTGATTTCCTGATATATAAATAAAATGAAGTTTTCCCTTAGTCCTAGACTTGGATATTTTAGCCACCACCAAGGTTTTACCTACTTTCCTCTAGAAAGCTGCAACACCAATTTTTCTTCCACAGACATGTTTTAGATTATGGTGAAATAGCCAAGTTTCTCCTAAATTGACCAAAAAAAAAAGAAAAAAATCCATTCCATGTGCCTGGATTCAGGCCCATACAGATTTTTACCATGAACAAAAAATCACTTGTATGTGTTATCAAAAACAGTTGGAAAGAACTGACTGTATTTCTTTACACTAATATTCTCAGACCAATGTCATTTTAATGATAATTATTTGGCTTTGCTCTCTTGAGTGTGTATAATCAGAGGGTTCAATTTAAGCTGGCCCAAGAAACCTGCTCCTTCTTCTGGATCCTAAATCTGAAAGTGTAGTGTAGGTTCTTATCTTTCCACATGCAAACTCCTGAAGCTTTCACCTGACTCTTCAGTGAAATTGTTCAACAGACATTAATTTCGAGTTGGTAATATATGGGTCACTATGTTAGGCATTAAGAACTCAAAGAATAGATCATTTCATTCATATTCTCAGAATTTATCTTTATATCTAGAGGAGCCAAGCATGTTCCCAGGCTGTAGTCATGTTGAAAGAGAAATCAAGTTCCCTAAAGATGTCCTGCATTGACACATTCCTGCACACCTGTGTGGGTGTCATGCATGATTGTTCTCCTTGATTGGCAGCTCTGGGGGAGCAATGTTTCTGTGCCACTGGAGATGTACAACATGAGCGCTTGGGGTGGATTCAAAAAATGGCTTTCTAGGTGATAAGACATTGTAGCGGGGCCTTGAAATAGTGAGCACAACATGGAAGGGTCTTGCAAGGAGCAACCCGAACCATGGGATCAAAACAGAGGACCGCAGAGGAGTAAGGGAAGGAAGTGGACAAGAGGAAGCATGGAAGGAGGTGGGGCTGTGGAAGGAGGTGGGGCTGTGGAAGGAGGTAAAAGAAGACAAGGGAGCATCCTCCATGCCATGCTGAAGAATTTGAAATGTATGTAGTAAATTCTGGAATCACATTTAAAGCTTACTTTTAAAAATTTACTTTGCATTCAGTTTTGGAAATGGACTTGTAAGGGAAAGCAGTAGAGAGAGTGATGAACTTAAGAACAGAGAGAATAGATTGGGACCGGCAGCGCCATTGGGACAGGCTGCACCGAGAGCATGTAAAGATGCTCTGGCCCCAAGCCCCTCTTAAGTCCAGTGAACTCCAGCTGCCACTGGGACTGGCAGCGCCATTGGGACCGGCTGCACTGAGACCAGGTAAAGAGGCTCCAGCCCTGAGCCCCATCATTCCTGCGAATTCCACCCACCAGTTGGACCGGCCCTGGGAGACCAGGTAAGCCCTGGGCAACCAGGTAAAGACACTCCCAGCCCGGCATGCATTTCTTGGAGCTCCAGCTCCACCTACAGCCCTGACCCATTGGACCTCATGCCAGCCAGCCACCAGAGCTTCGATCAGCAGCCGGCATGGGTGGAAGGGAATAAGCTTGGTGGATCTGGACCCAAACTCCCTCAGGCTCTAACAGCATAAATTCACCAAAGTACAGAGATCACTGGTGTACAAAATGATAAAAACAAGGAGTAAGATGCAGTCTCAAATCCTGAGCCCACCTGGAACTAACACAGGAGATAATACCATGGAAGAAAATGGGAACCACGTAGCCGAAACCTCTGAATCGGCAGCATCTGAGATAGACAGACTACTGCAGAAACGTATAGAGCAAATCAGATCAGAGATAGCATCTGAATTAAAAAAAAAAGTAAATGCATGAATTATTAGAATCTGAAGTGGAAAAACAACTGCAGAGATGGATAGAGGAAAACAGAACAGAAATAACCTCTGAAGAAAAAAGTGACATCTCTAAATTAATAGCATCTAAAGTAGTGAACAACTGCAGAAAGGTAAGGATGAGAGTAGAGCAGAAATAAACTCTGAACTAAAGATAGAAAGGATAAATATAATGAAAGATTTAAGTAATATTAAAGAAGACGTTGATAAAAAATTAGAGGAGAACAGAAAAATGATGGATTCCATGACTGAGCAATACAAGAAAGAAATAGATTGCATGAAACAGTTTCAAAGAGATAGGCAAGAAAATAAAATCTCAATCACAAGCTGGCAAAAACGTATGAATGAAAGGGAAGATAGAATTTCACATCTTGAAGATACACTCACAGCTAGTGAAAAGGCAACAAAGGATCTCTTAAAAACAACCAGGATGCAGGAAAAAATAATTCAACATCTGCAAGAATGAACAACGTGAGATTAATAGGAATCAATGAGAAAGGAATCAATACAAATGATATAAAAAGAATATGGGCAGCAGTAATAACAGAAAACTTCCCAAATTTGAGAAAACAATTGGATGTTCAGGTAACTGAAGCATATAGAACTCCAAATAACTTCAACCTGACTAAAAACACATCAAGACATATAATAATCAAGATCCCAGAAATCCAGCAGAAGAATAACTTACTAAAAGCTGCTAGAGAAAAGAAACAGATCACATTTAAAGGAAAACCCATCAGAATAACGGCAGCTTTCTCTTCACAAATCTATGAAATCAAGAAGGGCATAGAGCAGAGTGCTTCAAGTTCTCCATGAAAACAAATTTCAGCCCAGACTGCTATACCCGACAAAAAAGTCTTTCAAGTATGAGGGAGAAGTGAAATACTTCCATGACAAGAAGCAACTAAAGAACTTCATGACATCAAAGCAAACACTACATAGAATACTAAAAAACATTTTAGAGAGGGACCAAAATGACCCAAACTCAACAAATGAGAACTGAAAAAACCCACCAAATAGGGCAACCAATTAAATACAGAAGAAAAAGTTGTAAACAGAAGTAAATAAAAGTCATGTCAATCATAAGTCAATGCATTTCAATTATAACTATCAGTGTTAATGGCCTCAATTCTCCAATTAAAAGGCATAGACTGGCAGAATGGATAAGGAAGCAAAACCCAACAATATGCTATGTACAAGAAACACACTTAACTCATAAAGAAACTCATAGGCTAAAAGTGAAAGGATGGAAAACAATACTACATGCTCCAGCACCTCAAAAAAGAACAGGGGTAGCAATCCTGTTTGCAGAGAGTCTAAACTTCAAATCAAGATTGATCAAATTAAACAAAGAGGGTCACTACATACTGGTGAGGGGAAAAATTCAGGATGAAGGGGTAACACTCATAAATATGTATGCACCCAACATGGGAGCAGCAAGTTATATAAGACAAACCTTAATGGACATGAAAAATCAAATATCCAATACTACAATCTTAACAGGAGACCTTAACACCCTTCTATCTGAAAAAGATAGGTCAAGCAGGCAAAAAATTAGCAAAGAAGTAGAATAACTGAAACAGAACTTGGAACACCTGGACTTAATGGACATTCACAGAGTGATCCAAACAACTGCTTCAGAATACACATTCTTTCCAGCTGTACATGGGACATTTTCTAAAATAGGCTACGTATTAGTCTGCAGGTCATGCTTAAGTATATGCAAGAAAACAGAAATTATCCCATGCATATTATCTGACCACAGTGCAGTGAAATTGGAAATCAATGGCCAAAAAAACCATAAAAACTCTAGAAATATATGGAAATTAAACAACACTCTTCTCAGCAACCAGTGGATTACATATCAAATTAAGCAAGAAATAAAACAATATCTAGAATTTAATGAAAATTCAAGCACAACCTACCAGAATTTATGGGATGCAAAGAAAGCAGTTCTTAGAGGGAAATTTATAGCTTTGAACTCACACATTAAGAAAACAGAACAGTAACAAATAAATACTCTAACACAGCACCTAAACTGACTAGAAATGGAAGAGCAAATTTGGGAGGAAATTATAAAGATTAGAGCAAAACTTAATTCAATTGAGACAAAGAAAACAATACAAAGAATTAATGAATCAAAAAGTTGGTTCTTTGAAAGACTAAACAAAATTGATAAGTCCCTAGCTAACCTCATCAAAAAGAGGAAAGAAAGGACTCAAATTCAAGCAATAAGAAATGAAAAGGGTGAAATTACTACAGACCCAACAGAGATTCAGAGGATCATTTATAGCTACTTTGAGAATCTTTACTCTCACAGAATTGAAGACACAGAGGAAATAGATAGATTTCCTAGAAAAGTACGAATTACCAAAACTGAATCAAGAAGACATAAGTACTCTCAATAACCCAATCACAGCCAATGAAATATGAAATGTAATAAAAAGCCTGCTGACAAAGAAAAGTCTGGGACCTGGTGGATTCACCACTAAATTCTACAAGAAATTTATAGCAGACATGATCCCAATACTCCTCAAACTCTTCAGTGAAATTGGAAAGAAAGCAATCCTTCCAAAATCATTCCTAGAGGCAGGTATTATACTGATACCAAAACCAGAGAGAGATGCAACTAAAAAAGAGAACTACAGGCCAATTTCTCTCATGAACATAGATGCAAAAATTCTCAATAAAATCCTCGCCAATAGAATACAACTCATCAAGAAGATTATACACCATGACCAGGTAAGAGTCATCCCAGGGATGCAAGGATGGTTCAATATATGCAAATCTATAAGTGCAATACACTATATCAATAGAGCCAAAACCAAAAATCACAAGATTGTCTCAATTGATGCAGAAAAGGCCTTTGACAAAGTCCAACACTCATTCATGTTCAAAGTCCTACAGAAAATTGGAATAGAGGGCCTCTACCTCAACCTGATAAAAGCCATCTATGATAAACCAACAGCTAACATAATTCTAAATGGGGAAAATCTGAAGTCTTTTACTCTCAAATCTGGTACAAGACAAGGATGTCCTCTATCACCACTCATATTCAACCTAGTTTTGGAAGCATTAGCTACAGCCATTAGACAAGAAAGAGAAATAAAAGGACTATGAATAGGTAAACAAGAAGTTAAACTATCACTATTTGCAGATGACATGATAATCTACTTGGAAGACCCAAAAAACTCCACCAACAAGCTACTAGAATTAATACACAAATTCAGTAGCATAGCAGGTTACAAGGTCAACACACAAAAGTCAATAGCATTCCTCTACACAGATAACAAGCACACTGAGAAATAAATCAGAGAAACAGTACCTTTTATGATAGCACCAAGAACAATGAAATACCTAGGAATTAATCTAGCTAAGGAAGTAAAAGACCTTTTCAATGAAAACAACAGTACTCTAAAAAAAGAGATCCTAGAAGATTTCAGAAAATGGAAAGATACTCCATGCTCCTGGATAGGAAGAACCAACATTGTGAAGACGGCCATACTCCCTAAATTGTTATACAGATTTAATGCAATTCCTATCAAAATACTATCAATGTACATCACAGATCTGGTGAAATCATTCCTAAAATTTATTTGGCACCAGAAAAGACCCAGAATCACAAAGACAATTCTGGGCAACAAAGGTAAGGCAGGAGACATTACAATTCCCGACCTAAAGTTATCCTATAAAGCTACAGTAATAAAATCAGCATGGTATTGGCCAAAAAAATAGACTGGAGGATCAATGGAATAGATTAGAAGATGCAGAAGCAAATATAAACACACTCAGCCAACTTATCTTCTACAAAGGGGCCAAACACGCTTATTGGAAGAAAGATAGCCTCTTTAACAAATGGTGCTGGAAAAATTGGCTCTCTACATGTCAAAAACTAAAACTTGACCCAAGCTTATCACCATGAGCTAAACCAAAGTCTAAATGGGTTAAAGATCCAAATACTAAAAGAGAAACATTAAATCTCCTGGAAGAGAAAGCAGGAGAAAACCTTGAAGATATCAGGGCAGGCAAAAAGTTCATGGACAAAAATCAAAATACACGTTTAACCTTTGAAAGCATTAATAAATGGGACCTTCTTCAGCTAAGAAGCTTTTGCACGTTTAAAGAAATTACCAACAGAGTGAAAAGACAATCCACCAATTTCAAAAAGATTTTAACTATTAAGTATTCAAACAAAGGTCTTCTATCTAGAATTTATAAAGAACTAAAAACCATTAGGATCCCAAAATTCAAAGACCCAATCCAGAAATGGGCATCTGAGATGAACACAAACTTCTCAGAGAAAGAAATTCAACAAGCCTACAAATACATGAAGAAATGTTCCACGTCGCCAGCCATTCATGAAATGCAAATTAAAACAACACTTAGATACCATGTCACCCCAAAAAGAATGGCTAATCATAAAGAAATCAACCAGCAACAAATGTTGGAGAGGCTGTGGGGAAAAATGAACCCTTCTCCACTGCTGGTGGGAATGCAGACTGGTGCAGCCATTATGGAAAGCAGTGCGGAGACTCCTCAAAAAACTAGAACTGAAAATCCTATTCAATCCAGCTACCCATCTATTGAGAATGTTCCCAGAAAAACTGAAAACATCATACCATAGTGATATCTGTGCACCTAAGTTTATAGCAGCCCAAATCATAATAGCCAAATTTAGAAACCACAAAAATGCCCATCATCTGAAGAATTGTTGAAAACAATGTGATATTTTATACAATGGAATATTACTCAGCTATAAAGAATGATAAACTAGAAGACTTCATATATAAATGGATGTATCTTGAACATATACTCATAAATGAAATAGACCAGACCTACCTGTGTAAATATCGCATAGTCTCCCTAGTGTAAGAACTCAAAAGAAGAAATAAAAATGGAGAGGCATAACACAGCTGAATGGAAATCAAAGTCTTAAAGGTTAAACAGCAAAGTGACTGGAAATAATAAAGACAGGAAACATAGCAGGAGCAAAACCATACATTTATGTACACAGGATGAATTTGATATTGGTCCTAGAAATGTTCAAAAGGTTTTTCACATTGAAGATAGCAGCGTGCAACTCTGGAACTATGTTTGGAATGTGTGTTGTTCTGGTCTTTTAGATGTGTACTCCTTCCAATATAAACTCGGTTGCTGCTATACTCTCTTTCAAATAAATGATTGGTTAACAAAAAAGGGCATTAAGTGAAAGTAAGAGGCTAGACAAAATGTCACACACTTGATAGGCTACGATTTTTTACATTCTTGGATATCTAAAGTCTGTGTAAAAATGTGTAAATGCTTTTATCAAATTCTAAGGAGATTTATTAGAATATCAATGATTGACAGAAAATACCAATTGCAAGATAAGTCTAAGATATTTGATACTCAGAAGGACAGTGATGTTAAGCTCAATTACCTATGTTACAGAGTAATAGTATCATGAAGCTTCTCTGCTGGAGGGTTGAGAATGTAAGTTAACAGACCAAAAATTGGAGAAAAATAAGAACTATGAGCATAGCCAACATTTTGGCGCTATCCCTTCAAGATCAGTGAGGACTCAGGACATGAGAGAACCTGTGCTGTAATATCCTATAACTCAGTGGCTTCCCAAATTTTCTGTTCAAGGAGATTA